>JACEEZ010016049.1:65000-72500 GCA_016584305.1 Chionoecetes opilio
TTATTTAGTCAACGCTAATTTATACATGGTACTAATTCATTTATCAGAAAACGAAATATATAAGTAAATAAATAACCTCATCAATCGGGAAAATTACCCGATTGATGATTTTATTGATTTAGTTAACGCTAATTTATGCATGGTTCTAATTAATTTATCAGATAACGAAATATAGCAATGGAAAGCTAATACAATTGCGTTCTATTGATACCCTTCATGATAAAAGTTGACTCGCAAAGTTTTAAATGGCGAAGAGTTAAGTGAATATTAAGTTCATGCATATTTCTTCATAGTCTCGTAATGGCATTTCTTTAGCGTGTTTTACTGTTTTTTATTTGATATTATAGAACAAACATTTACGAAGATTACAGTATATCATATATACTGATAAAGCAGTCTATATGATAGTCCATAGACCACTATATCTCTTTGTCGGGCGCCCCGCAGGCCCCTACGCAGCCCCGCAATTCAAAACATTGTCTCGTGCGCAGTCCAGGTATACAGTGGTCTATGCCTTCATGCATGCAAAGAGAAGGTGATATTTACCCATACACCCGCCTTGATGCATTCCTCTACAGAATTTAGTAGAATGTTGTAGGACACATGTGGTCAAATGCTTCTATTTTGCCAACAATCCTTATTATAACGCCATGAATAATGTAAAACCCTAATATTTTCATTTTGCATAAACCTATGTTGACCATGACAACACTTAATTGTAGCTGGTTTGGTAGGGAATAATGGAAAATATGTCTAGCCTGACACCACTTGACCCGACGTCCTGGAGCTGACAGGAAGCTCCCAGATGGCCACCAGATGGCAGGTCAGCTCACTATTTCAGCCCATTGCCTTCCCCTCCCCTGGATCCTTGGATGATGGGGCCTTTTAACTGGGGAACCGCGGTACTTTGAACTTGAGGGTTAAGAAATTGTTAGGATAGTGGGAACATTATCTTTGTTCCCCCTTGGAAAGTTGCAACGGACGTTCCTAGCTGTTCTTGTCTTCCATGCATCTAATCCTGATATATGATTACTCAAAATGCAGTATAGCTTTGGGCTTGTTTTATATCTATAGTTAACCGGCACTCTTGAAATGGCAGCTATTTTCCTTCCATTAACCATATCTTTTATTTTCATGACACATGTAGCCTATATCATGTACAGAAAAAAGTTGTGATAATTATTATAGACTGGCAAAAAAAAACTTTTATATTCAGCGGGGGAGAAAAAATTGACGGATAAGAAAATAAGCACCTCTGCCGGACATGATCAATTCGCATAGCTACTCCTGTTGCCTGCCTAGAGCGCGGCAACGGTGTTATAACGATCATTACCCTTCATACATGCTTTACACAACACAAAAACTCTTCCTGGAAACATCTACGTATAATAACTATTATTTTGCTAAATTAATTCACTTATGATATCATTCATAACAATGCAAAATAGAAATACGAAAACAATGTATTTCTGTTTCACTATTGGGTAAACGGTAGTATATCCCCTTGATATACATACGTATTACCTATTACTTGTATTTCTTTGAATTTCTAGGGTTAGGTTTTATATAGCTTTGTGTGTAAATATATCTAATGTTTATCTATTCTAAGGGATAGTAGAACTTAGAGAGTCTATTTAGGAGTAAGTGTATTGTACTCACGCTGCGCCACAGGATGCACATAAGTCCATAGGAAGGACTCCCACCAGACAGCTGTCTGAGTGGCCTCTGAGCGGAAGCCTTCGCTGCACAAGGAAGACAAACTTCTGTATTGTTAATGTTATTGGGGAAATGAAACATGAAAAATACTTTCCACAATATTCTACTGTTTTTGTTACTAATGCCAAGAAGAAGAAAAACAGAAATCTTAACATAATGAAGTTAGAAAGTAACAAATATATTATCAGTTACATGAGTGTTATATACGTTCTGGTCACTCATTTCTGCATAGGTAGATGTGCCTCTAATTTTTAATGCTGTGACACCTGTCTCCTCCACGGCGTATTGCCATGCAGGCGTAAAAGTCGTTGGCCATCGAAGAACGTGATCTGTACCTGAATCTATACAAGCAGTAACTGATCGGCCGTATTTGCCATTATCATTGTAAATGACTCCTCCCTCTTCGGTTACTACCATGGGGGTCCATAGAATCAGTTATTATAGAAACAAACAAGTGTACCTGTAGATTTGCGCATTACTTGTAACTTGACTAAAAAAAATGCATGGCAACGATGGTTATTTTTTTTTATGTCTAACAATCTACGCAGTCTATACTTACAATCGCGTGAAGCTGGAGCTCAGAAGGCTTAGAGTCGCCCACAAACACGCCCAGACCACGATCAACGTCGCCAGGAACAACCCCCACACCTGGTGGATCAGGTCCCTCACAGATTAATCAAGTACGAAAACAATAGGTAATGCAAGTTTCACCAACCAAAAAAAAATAATAATAAGACACTGGAGCGGTATGATTGCACACAAAATACATGCATAATCTTAATGTAAGGAGTGAAAACTGAGAATTACAGTGACTTGATGCATGCGTCACAGCTTCTTTGGTCATCCATTACCTATATAGTATGATGAGCCAAGCTTTGCTGTACCTGCACTGTGAAGGGCTTGAGGAAGCCCAATATGTCTGCCTCCGGCGTGGGCCGAGCGTGGACGATGGAGCGGAAGCCGGAGAACACCCACTCCCCGCAGTCGAATACCTGAATGCGGATCGGCGACATAACGAGCGCCACGCCGCTTATGTCCGCCTCCTGCAGGTTAACAAGGGCAGGTGCGATGGTTTTTTTAATGCTCGCTCAGTCAATGAGGAAACTTGTGACTCCGTATGCAGGAGGAATAGATGTGACTTTAGAGTCCATCAGTGCGATATATTTCTATGAATGAAAATAATTCTTTAACGTATTAATTGGAGTTAATAAAAGATACAGATAATTGGTGCTCTGATTTTTCATGGAAATGGCCAGATAACATAACTATTGACTAAATGATTAGTCTCGGGTCACTCCATTAAGCTGCCGGTACGTATTATGAAGAAACTTTATAGAGTATATCTACTGTAGGTATACACTGAAGTGAACTTTATTGATTTAGTTTGATTATATATACTGTACATAATCAATCTAAATTAATAAAGTTCAAATAAGTCATGCACTCGATCAATATGGCCAGTCTCATGCTCGTCTTCTAACCGGGCGACTGACCTGATTCATAAGCAGGCCCATGACCCCCCTCCAGGTGCCGTTTGGCAGCTGACCCCCGAAGACCCTTTCCTCAGGAACCAGGAAAACCAGGCTGGAAGATATGGCCAGTGATGACATCCTGCGCCTGTTCATGGATGTGGGCATCATACGTGTTTTAGTTTGAATATCAATATGGATAGATATGCACGCGAGGGAATGGTAAGCAGGAAAATTTACGATTATGAGTGATGGAACGAACAAAGTGTTGCAGCAACACAGTGAAGCATCGAGATCATGCAAAGGAGCTACATAGAGACAGCAAGACCTACCATGTTCTGAGGTAGTAAGCGACTATCTCAAACAGTTGAACCATTGACCCTGACGCCTGCAGACCGTCTGGACCTTCTTGCAGTCTCATCAGCCCAGGAAACTGTGAATAAAGCATGATATCTTCTGAAATTTGCTCACGAAAAATTGCAAATCTTCTAACCCCCAAAAAAATTAAGCACGATAACTAACAAACAAATGCAGATATTTTATTGCAAGATGAAAACGGCGTGGATATGATAGGAAAATGCAGGGTGTTACGGCTGACATTAACAACAGCAACTCTGAAGCAGCTGGATGCGTTGTGAGGTTGGTTGAAAACTGTATAGACGAGAGGGCGATCCATCACGTCCTCCTTTGTTGGTGGTCTTCAAGTCTATGGACCTCGTAAAATTAATAGACTGAACGAGATATCGTCACTTTGGATCTGCAGCGTGTGATTGGTGAACTGTAACTATACGTCAAAATCTTTATTCACCTCAATCTTTGATAACCTTGTGATTGCTTCTACAAAGGTTGATTGGGAAGCTTCGGCATACACGTGAATTAAAGTCATTGATATGGAACTGTGGATTATATGACCTAACAGGAGCTCAATGTAGTGGTATTTATTGCAGGTGACTCATTGTGGCCGTGGGTGACACATGCATGCTGTGTGCTGCGAGCTGTCATGACCTCCGTAATGATGCAGCGTGAACAATTGTTTTGTCTGTATAATATAATGCAGGACTCAGAAAGCGTGTGCACATCTCCCTTCAGTCCTTTGATACATCCTCATATCGAGGTCAGCAAAAGCGGCCTTTATCTGGCCTCTCATGAGAATGCAGTTGGCTGAAGTCCTCACTAGCCAAGAGTGCTTCGAGTGTTTTGGAAATGCGTTTTCTAAATGACATTATGTATCCTTTTTTATTTATTTTTCTCATTTGCTATTATCAGATTATCAACAATGTTCTTAAGTATTCGTACCGATTCAAATACGTTTCTGGTGTATTCCATTATTTCCCAATTAAGTTTCTCAGCTTGTGTTTTCAAGTACTACGTATCACATTTTATAAGAAAAAGTTGAATTAGGTCACATTGCTCATAGGAAAGAATTTTTTTTTTTTCTTTTAACTTAACTCAGCCAAACTAAATTTATTTGCATGTAATCTTTTTCGGTGTTTGAGTAAGCATGATCACATTTTTCAAAACTAAAGACGCTCTCCTTGACTTCTTTTTTTTCTTCTTCTTTTTTTCTTTTTTAGCATGACCTGTACACTGCACAGCCTCACCCGATCCATGAACCTCGCAGCTGAAATTGATGAACTGGAAGTGGATGGCGCAGCAACATGGTCCCATTAAATCTTCTGGAAATGAAAACTATAACCAAAAGCAATTAACCTTTCCACACGACGGGAAAGGTAACGAACGTTACTTTCTGCTGCTCGTACCACACGTGTGCTCTGATTCCCCGATGAGGAAGAGAAAATGAGGCATTGCCCAACGGTTGACACATGCAACTTCTTGATGCAAAAACATTGCACGACCCCCCAAAAGTACAATAAGCAAAAACAAGTAATGACATCAGAATAATTTGCAACTGTGATGTTTTTTACCCAGACAACGCAAACGGAACTGTGGCATTGAAACTAATAATACTTGTGTCGTGTTTCTGACGCTGTTATTCACCTGAAACCCTACACGATATAGCATTGTTAGAATCAGTCCAGAGAAGGATGACTAAAATGATACAGGGGATGTGTAACTTTAGTTATGAGAGGAGATTGAAGTTATTAAATTTACACACACTCGCGTGACGTAGAGTAAGGGGCGATCTGATAGAAGTTTTAAGTGGTTAAAGGGATACATTTTAAAAGGAGGTTGGACAATTTCATGGATGGGAATGAAAGGTGGATGTGGGTAGTGAAATGTGCGGTTCACACTGGCCAAATACCGGGGAATATTTGCCGGTTTTGTTCCCCGGGGCACAAAGCGCGGGAAACATTCCCCGGAAAAACGTACACTGCTCGAGTGGTCTTTATGTGTCGGTTTCCGGGAACTTTCGGGCGCCAAATTTAAACAAACGCAGAAGCCAGCAACACCCTCTTCCCGACTCACCCATCCCTCCCTCTCGACTCTCCCACAATGCTCACCAACCTCATTTGAGAAGATATAAAGTGTTTGAGCTTTACCACTAAGGGCATCACCATTTCCCAGGCCTTACGTTGGGAGTCTTCTATAGGGCCGCTTTAATTGGTATAAATTCTGCATTGGGCACTAATAACTAACAAATTTAACTTACTTCATCGTGTAGATCTTTTCATCCCTACTTTGAATCCCTATTTTCCATGGCAATGGTGATACATATAATACCGAAAAGTTTCCGTTATTAGCTACAGCCAGAAACGGTTGTTAGGTTAAATCAGATTAGGTTAGGTTAGACGTGGGGTTTGATTTAGTAGGAAATGGTAGGAAATTTAGTAATATAATTAGTAGGATATCAAGGAAAAAATTAAACTATCAATACTACGGCAGCGCAAAAAGGAGTGGAATGTTTGTGGGGCGGGCCGGGAGGGGCTGGGTGGTTTAACTAGAGTGGATGACACGACATGATACACATACAACAAAAGCAATAACCAAGCACTAAATTGATAATGATATAAGTAAAATCATAATACAATACATCAAGATTACATACAGAATACATATATGGCAAATTTATTTGATAAACAACGGCGCTTTCCTTGCTTTCCTCTTGGCAAAATTATGAAGCACAACATCAAAATCAAGAGATTTTAAGTAAGTAAGTTGAGACTCAATACTGAATCCAGCCAAGTCCACAAGTCGGGCTTGGGTCATTGTTGTTCGTAGAATTATTTTTTATCAGCTTGAGTTTGCTGAATGGGCGCTCTGAAGAGGCGACAGTGGAAGGGATTGTTAACAGAATGCGCAGACTGACAGATACATTTGGGAAAAGCCCTTCTAGTCTGCACTCTGTCAAACAATTCAAAAGCTGCAGTAGGCTCAGTTGGTTCTGCGCAAAATTTGAGCGATGAACTGTTTGTAGGTGCCTCATTTCCACCACGATATCGTGATTGATATCGGCAGGATACTTTTCTGCCGGTGATTTTGATTTAAGTGAGCTCCTCTGCTGATATTGTTAGGTACTTCCAGAGGAAACTGAAGTTCTCAGAAATATTCTTGGCAGCTTTGAATGTAACAGACAGTCAGCCAATTATATTATTCAATAATATATATATATATATATATATATATATATATATATATAAATATATATATATATATATATATATATATATATAATATAATATATATATATATATATATATATATATATATATATATATATATATATATATATATATATATATATATATATATATATATATATATATATATATATATATAATATATGTATATATATATATATATGTATATATATATATATATATACGTATATATATAAATATATATATATATATATGTATATATATATTTATATATATATATATATATATATATATATATATATATATATATATATATATATATATATATATATATATATATATATATATATATATATATATATATATATATATATATTATATATATATATATATATATATATATATATATATATATAATATATATATATATAGAAAATATATAATTATATAATATATATATATATATATATAATATATATTTTGATATATATATATTATATATATATATATATATATATATATATTATATATATATATATGTGAGAATGTCAAACTTATGTTTGAATTTCGCGGCTGGAAAGGCTCGATGGCCAAGAAGACGGGAAAGCGAGTTGCTTGGTTTGAGAGGGAGACGCTGTGTTTTGGCGCGAGAGGAGAGACTGGGTGGCGCAGTGGTGAGGCATGCTATGGTTTAAAGCACGTATGTGGTAATCGTAATGTGCATGGGAGTTGCTAAGAGAGTGAGTGGTTTTTTT
>JACEEZ010016049.1:77500-78801 GCA_016584305.1 Chionoecetes opilio
TTGACTTTAGAGTGGGCGAATTGACTCTTACATGTGGGCGAATTGACTCTTACATGAGGGCGAAATGTCTTGTGGGCGAATTGACGTGTGGGCGAAATGACTGGTAACCGTGGTATAGACTCAAGAGTATGCATTGGCTCGTCAAGTAACACTTAAACCATGATGTACCACTACTTATTATGAGGAAAGACAACAAAAGGAACTCAATTAATAAGGTATTTTAATTCAATCATAACCATGAATATGTACAACCTCCATGAATATGTACAACCTACAAAGAGAAGCCTACGACGATGAAAAAATTTCGAGTTGTTGCGGTCGAAATTGATATTCCAGGTGCTATATTTCCGTGCTCGCTGACAACATAGAGAAGACCTGAGGTGATGATTGATGTGCAAAGGCTTCTAAACCAGGAAAACAGTCACAGCAGAGTCTCATTAAGAAGTAAGCAAGTGGTAGGGACACATTACGTACCTACCAGTTGCTTACCTTTTGACGAGGCTCTGTTATGACTGTTTTCTTGGTTTAGAAGCCTCTGCACATCAGCCATTATCTCAGGTCTTCTCTATAGTGTTGTCAGCGAGAACAGAGCACAGTAATATAGCACCTGGAATATCAATTTCGCGCAAAATAACTTTAAATTCTTCCATCGCCGTAGTTTTCCCTTCGTAGTTCCACCCGCGGCGACCCCGCCTTATCCCCACAATGCACCGATGTAAACAAACCGTGACGTAGTTATGTCTGGGGCCCATTACCGTGGCGGTGTAGCGGTCCAGGAGGTTTGGTTATCCAGAAGGTTGTGTTTTCGGATGCCATGTAGGGCGCCAGAGGTACGATGATTACTTTTCATTTCATCCCGCCGCGCGGAGAGGCAACAGCTTGCTCCCGGCTCCTGCCTCACCCCAGCCGACCCCACGGCCGGAGATTTCCGTGGCGGATTAATTCGCCGTAGGATACTCTGGGTGGATTTACCCACTCATCTTCATCGTTTATACATTTTTTCTCATCTTCACTGTCTTTCTTAAGTATATCTTTTGCGTCGTATTACCCAGTAGGCTAATGTGAATATATATAAGCACACTCGATGAGAGACGAATCTTCTTGTAAATCAAGGAAGCGTAGCTTTGCTTGTTACGGTTGCATGTATACAGGGCGTGGCGTTCTGTCAGGAGGCCTTGCCTTGCATCCCTCTGTCACCGGGCAGCGCGGTATCTCAACATGTAACGGCAGCATGTTATTTCTCCGTCAGGGGCCGCCTGACACACCTCAGTCACGGGAAGCGAGACCACTGAGGCAGCGCC
>JACEEZ010016050.1:0-2500 GCA_016584305.1 Chionoecetes opilio
TCCCCTGACGAAGGTTCGGTAGAAGAACCTGAGGCGAGTAACTTTCTTCACCGCTGATGGCACCTTTATCATTCAACCGGAGGAAAAGGACACTGACACACTGTAATACACTGTCTACTTTAATGGCGGTGGTCACAATACACAGTCCTGATGGGAGTGGGGGTGGGGGGGGACAGAGACTCACATGGTCACACTGTCTAAAATGGTTATTTAACACACACTCGAGGCTTCCGTGAATGGCACACGACACACGGGTACTGGCTTAATGCGAGGCACTGACTTAACGAGACACTGGCATTCTCCTGACGGCGCTGCAGATACACCAAGGGCGGCCGCCGCCGCTCTCCCAAGACCACCTTGCTCGTCCTCTCCCCGCTGCGCTCTGTCTCTCTCTGTCTCTCTCTGTCGCCCCACCCTCCTCCCCGGCAACCCCGCGTCTCCATGGCAACGGCCCCACACGGCCACGCTACCCACTCGTACACACACAGAGACGGACATTGCTCGCTGCTCATACACACAGACATACGGACACTGTTTACACCCACACCACACAGATACACACAGACAGACGGACATTCCTCCGCGGCGTAACAGTAGCGATGGCAATAATTTAAAGAGGAGTAATTAAAGCATCAATAATAATGAAAACAATAAAATTAATACTTACGTAGGTGAGGAGAGGTAAGGCAGGGTAGAAGTGGGAAAAGGATAACACCTGGGGAACACCTGGAACAGTGGGGACACCTGGGGAACCTGACCTGACCTCACTCCCCTCTACCTGCAATGTCCTGACGGTAGTACTTATAGAAACAGGACGCCTGGCTGGTACACGATTGTGTGTGTGTGTGTGGTGTTTTTGTGAACGTTGATTAATTAAAAGAAAAAGTGAGTGCATTATAACCTAAAACGCAGAGGCAGCTGCAGCATCCTCCTCACTCACAGACATCCTGAGAACAACAGTTACTGAAGTCTGGACAGGAAACATTTAGGAAACATCGAACAAACGTTCAGTTTAGTAGCAGATGATATAAAAAAAAAAAAAAGAATTATCAATACTACGGCAGTGAGAAGCGGAGCAAGGTTAGCGGGCGGGCACCCCCTACACGTGTAAATAAAAATTTCTTTCCGATAAAAACGAGTGCCAGATTCACTCCATACACATCAAAACTATTCAGGAAAACTAAGTTTTGGCCTCGAAATCGTTAAAAGCCCACTACCGAAATTATACCGAAAATGTATTCCTCAAATGGTCCTCCGCTCAAAAAGTATTCGCTAGAATTATCCAGACACCCCAGCAGGACACATTCTGGGTTTAGAGGCGAGACAGGCTGCCTGTAGGAGTTCGGGTCGATTCGGCCGTATTTTTTCGGGCCGTGAACCATTTCGGCCGTGAGACGTTTAGGCCGTGAGACGTTTAGACTGTGAAACATTTAGGCCGTAAGACGTTTAGGCTGTGAGATGTTTAGGCCCCAGGGACCTTTAGGCCGTGAATCGTTTAGGCCGAAGGGACCGGTGCAGGGATGTGAACTATTGTAGCCCACATTCACTGGTCTAGATAAGTCAAGAGTTGGGTCCAGGTCGTTTCGGCCGTATACAATTTAGGCCGTATGTTGTTTAGGCCGTGAGACGATTGGGCCGTTTGTCAGTTTGGGCGTCACGGCCTGAATTACATACGGCCGAAACGACCTGGACCCGTCTGTAGCCGCCGCCAATTCAGAGACAAGATAGAGCAGCCTGCCCAATGTTATCATGTCCGGGTGGGCGTAGGAAGCAAAAAAACATTTACACGGTGGGTGAAATAGACTATAGTAAACTCTGGAACTGTTCCTGCATATATTTTTCTACCTTTCTGCAACTTTTTGTTTTCAATAGATGGTTGTCAGTACACCTCCCGAACTAAATGAACCCACCCCCCTTTTTAGAAGTTTTTTTTTTCTCTATAGGGATTGGCAGCTATACCTTTTTGTTGCTTCTTTTCGTTTTTTGCCTTTAGTTAGTCCAAAGACTATTGTATACTGGACTTGTTACTCGTGCCCCGCGCCAACCCGCCCATGACCAGTGGAGGCCGATCGGCAAGGGAAAAATGTGTTTCGAACATCACTCCCATTTCCTTCCAATGGTTTATCAGTATAAATGATATACTGTTATCTTCGTAAATGTTTGTTCTATAATATTATCAAATAAAAAACAGTAAAATACACTAAAGAAATGCCATTATGAGAGAGTGAAGAAATACGCATGAACTATACCGTATATTCATTTAAGCTCTTCGCCATATATTACCTATTTTGCGAGAAAACTTTCTACATGAAACTGATCAATAGAAGCGGATTTTCATATTTTCATTAGCTTTCCATTGATATCTTTCGTTTTATGATAAATTAATTACCACCATGCATAAATTAGCGTTGACTAAATAAATAACCTCATTAATCGGATCGGCAAGTAAAAAAGTGTACGATAAATGCAGTACACCAGGGGTTCTCAAACTGGGGGTCGC
>JACEEZ010016050.1:7500-22405 GCA_016584305.1 Chionoecetes opilio
TTCTTGCTAACGTCATATAACAAGTAGAAAGCAATTGCACAGTAGTTGGTAGCAATGAAAGCCAAGTTTTAGGTGCTGGTCAAAATTGTTTTGACGTAAACACAAAATCACCATTCTATTCCTGAAAAGTTGCACCTTTTCTTGTTATAATTATAACTGCTCCAGGCCTAATGCAAGGATATTTATGATTTATGTCACAAAATATAGAGAAAAGAATGCACTTTAATTCATGTGATACAAATTATTATTAGACATTTGCAATTTTCTACGAAATAACATAGTATTTGCCAAAACACAACTTTTTTGCATGGCTTAGTTTCAATAGCAATCACGGGCCTCAGAATTTAGCTGGAAATTGTTCTACTCTACCAAACCTTTACCAGAAGGTTTGTTTTGCTGTGATAAACGCACACGCCTATAGGACCAATAATATTGAAGCAGTTCCTAGATAAATAGTGTAAAAAAGAGATCTAAAAAATGTGTTGTTACCAATAATTCCTCAAATATGATAAAAACTTAATCAGAGCATGATAAATGATGTCTGTTTAAACAGCTAAGGCCGCCGAAGATCAGCCTACAATAAAAAAATATATACATACTGGAAAACTGAAACCAGGCGTCTTAAAACTGGATTGCCCCCTTAAGGGTAAGGACACAGGATGAGGAGAGAGAGGGAGATGCTTCAATTTTATCATTCTCTTGGACACAAGACAGTGGCCTGTAACCAGAGACAGTGTCAGGTACAAGGTGAGAGGTGTGTAGAAATACCATCTTTGGATCCTCATAAAAGTATCACCTCCAGAGACATAATTGATGACATTTCCACATAACCAACGTGTCACTGACTCTTGTTTACATCTACATCACTATCATTCTAACATGGATTGACACACACTGAATAACATTAGAGATATAATGCTTAACCCGGGAACTGCGGGAGCAAAGATTTGTTTTGTG
This sequence comes from Chionoecetes opilio, assembly GCA_016584305.1. Lineage (NCBI taxonomy): Eukaryota > Metazoa > Arthropoda > Malacostraca > Decapoda > Majidae > Chionoecetes > Chionoecetes opilio. The sequence continues at coordinate 8,458 of JACEEZ010016050.1, forward strand.
CCACCAGTGCGGGGATGTGAGGAAAACAGTGACCATTACAGAATTGGATAAAAAATTACATCAACGTCAAGGTAGTAAAAATCCGCATCCGGAAATATATCTATTTTTAACCCAAACGTATGGGGTTGTGGTGTGGTTGTGGTCGGGAGTTGAAATATCTGGGGCGAATGGCACCAAACCGCTGGCGAGAGACTGCTGAGGTGAGATCAAGGGTGCCACTCCTTGGGATTTTCCCAAGATTTTGAGAGGATTATCCAAGTATTTCTGGAGTAGTTTATCTGAAGGTAAGCAAAGGTACCGTTGTACCGTACCTTGAGATAAATTACTGTAGAAATACTTGAATAATCCCTCCAAAAGTCCGAAGATAGACAAAAAATATCCCAACGCCAGGACTAAATCCCAAGATCTTGGGAGAAAACCCAAGGAGTGGTATATCTCTGCGTACAGCGTAGTTAGGCAGATGGTGGTGTGTGTTATCGAGGGCTGACATCAAGGCGTATATGTGACATAGTTTGTAGACTTCTACAAATGTTGGCGCGGTATGCAATTGAAAATTGCGCTTACGGAAGGCTTGCCGCAGTCGCTCAGCAGAGCCTTCCGGAAGGCTTGCCGCAGCCAACGGGTTAATTAGATTATTTACAGGCTATATTGACACAAAATTAATGCAAAATAAATAGGGAGTTATCGCTGTACCCAAAACGCTGTACACCAAAAACTCTTATCATCCACTAAAATTTGCTCATACTGTGAAGATGGGTGCAAGTTCGTGAAACTCGTATTATCATTGAATTCCTGTATACATAATGCTAATATAATGTGATCATACTGTACTCATAATGTTCGGGCAACTAAAAGACTATGGGATGATATATTTTCGGAAAATTTAAGTATCAATAAATAACTCTAACATGCATGAATTGATGACAAGAAATGAAGAGGAGTCAAGAAGCATACTTTAGGGCAAACAGTGATGGAACTATAGTTTTAGAATGTATAAAAACAGGATGGGCTAGGCTGGAAGGTAAGTGACCCTCTTGGCTCTTGGCCTACCATCTTCATTGACGGGTTACTAATTTTTTCTTCATCAAAGCAACTTTTAAGAATTGTTTGTATGTGAGATATAGGCAAAAAACTCGTTGCTAAAAGGCTCCGATACATATAAAAAAAAAATCATTGCTTTATTACTCTGCATCCCATGATTTTTCATCCTACGGAATGTTGCAGTACCAATGGTATACATGGGATGCGAGACTTTACTGTATTTACAAAAGTACCCTGCAAACATAATATCTCCTCTCTACAGTATGCTGATGACTACAGTACCCTCCCGAGTTTCACGCTATGCGAGTTTTGCGATCCTCGAGTTTCGCGCTGAGTCCTAAATTCTTACCATCCCGACTTTCGCGCATTATCTACCCGAGTTTCGCGCTGCTTCGTACACTTTTTTTTTTTTTTTTCTTATTTTTTTCCCTAGCCCCGTTCGGCAGTGACCTCCAGGGGGGGGGATGGTGGGCCGTTTTCGGGGCTTTAATGGTTGGCCCCCCCCGTGGTGGCGCAGTTAGGAGTTTTAAATAAGATTAAGGGCGCTTAGTAAAAGCGAAATTGGATTAGTTTTCCATTGATATTTTTCGTTTTTGATAAATGAATTAGCACCATGCATAAATTAGCGTTAAAAAATAAATATCATTTTCAACGAGTATAAGCAAGCGCGCCACCCTCAGTATACTGATTGTGTAAGCGATGGCGAGGCTCTCTCCGACGGCCCCGCTCGACCCTCCGATGTAGGTGGGTTGGATCAGAACCAGGATAATGATACCCTGCAACCAACCTTGCTGGACACCCCGAGAGCTTTTTCAAACACAGATTCTAACCAATCCCCCGGGGGTATCTAACGGGCAAGCCTCGGAACCCAAATTTGATTTTCCCGGGAAGGTGAGTAGTACAGGAGCTTTAGCAAAAGGTGGAAAAAAATATAGAAAGCGGTTTTTTCGGAGAGCTCAAAATATTGTATATTCGCCCTTATGCAAATTTGAAAATTTAAACCCTTGGCTTTTTATATTAAAAAGGCCGCCATCACAATTAACGAAAAAATAAAAAGTACTAGCCATCCACCCGATTTGTGTAAAAAGTTTTTTTTGACATCTTTTTTTTGTTTAAACTCCAAAAAAAATTTTTTTACTTTTTTTCAAAAAGGTAACTTTTTTTTTTTTTTTTTTTTTTTAAAACCCAACTATGTAGTTCTTTATTACCCTTGTTATTTATTGTAACAAAACACCAATGGGGGGAAAACCAAAAAAATAACCCAACCTTTTGAAGAATGTTAACAGTGGTATCCCCTCCCCTTGCCACAAAAAAAATGCGTTTTTTTCAAATTGTACCCACTGAACCAGGACATTATGGTACACTCCACCCGGCCCTTGGGGAGCAACACATGATTTCCACACCTTCCCTTGACCCGCAAGATACCATTTTCAGTCCCTTTCCGGGGAAAACAGGCCCATGGGTATAGATTGGAACAATATCCCCTCTCTGTACCCCCCCCCCATCATTTGGTGGTAGCTCATTCCCTGCCATTACTGAACAGCATGGGATTTTCTATAGCTAAAAAATTTGGCAGCTGCTGAAGTTGGAGGGTTGATTCCAACTTAAAAAACCAGATGGGGATAAGGCGCTTAGTGTAGATCGGAAGTAATAACATGGATGCTTGCCCAGTAAATTTTGACCGGACACCCCATAAGTTTAGTAGAAAAAACTCTCCTATGCGTGCTATCATCCTGACTGCTGTCAGACTGAGAAAAAACACTCAAAAGCCCCAATTTGTCATCATATCGAACAGCTAAAGGGGCCCCTTTTTTTCCCTTTTTGTATATGGAAGCACAGATCACATCAGTGGCATGTAAAACATAGGTTGTTGATGTAAAACAAGCCCCGGGATTTACGTATACAGTAAACAGAAAAGGGCCCCGTCCATGAGCAAGGAAGATTCATTTTTGGGGTTTGGCTTGTGCGCCCATCTCACCAGCAAGTCAGATATTTCCCCACGAAAGGGGACAGACGAATTTTGTTTTGGGGCACCATCTACGGCATTTGATTAATCAGGCATTGATGCAATCGCCAGTCAGCATCGCAACACTTGTTTGACAATTATACCACGCTCATATTGGCACAATTTCTGGAATGCGCGGTTTTGGGGCATGACAGGTCGGCCCGTTGATATCCATCACGGGATTCTCGCTTGGAAATTTTTTCCCAGCATAGAAGAAAACCCCTGACAGTCATGGTGGTACTTGATTTCAGCAGAAAAAAAATTTAACTCATGGATACGCGAAGTCTAACAGCATCTCCCTATCTTAGGGCAATCGCCAGTTTTCCAATTCGTTTTTGAGGGTGCTTTTGTCATAGATAGTCCCCGTCCCCGACGGTTGCGGGGTATCTTTGTTTTACTTTGTATTTTTAAAAGCTTTCAAAATGAGAAATTTTTTTTATTTTAAAACTCGATTTCTTGAAGTAATTTGAAGATGATGTGCCCCAATTAGAGTCCAAGGGCCTTTTTCTTTTTTTCCTTTTTGTAAGAAGAAATATGCATGGTCGAATGTATCGCGACGACTTTTCCCAGGACTGGGATTGGAAAATTGTACCTTTTCCTCTCAAATAAGATGCAAACCATCTTCTTTTTCAAGTGGTTTCGTAGGAGCCCTCAGGACCTCTGCACGATCTGATTGATTGTTTCCCGCATGGGGAATACGCAAAATCGGCCATAGGCAGCCCCTAAAAAACGGGGAAAATTTATTTTTATAATTATTTTATTATTATAATATACTTTTAAATTTTAATTATGCTAATTACACTAAATTTTATTTAATATACAGTAATTACATTTATGCTAATTATTTTAACTCAAATGAACAGGGCTGGGTCCACGTAAAAGTTGCCAGTTATGCCGATTTTGGTATTTAACCTTTATCGCAAATGTTATAGCGCCATCTTCAATTTGAAAATGCACGGGGTTTGAATTTGCAGAATTACACAGGGACATGCTATGGTTTTCTGGAGTCCCCTGAAAACATCAGTTTTCTACTTTTTTTTCTAGGTTTTCGTTAAATTTTTTATAAGCTCCTGTATAGGGTAAAAAAATATAAAATTCTACTATTTTTTTTTTATTTTTTGTTTCTCGAAATCACTATGGGCCGCCATCAGGCAAAGGGCCCTGTCACCGGAAAAGGGTGACGAATCTACACACACACATCGCACCGCACACCACAGCACCTTTTCTTCAGCACAAAAGTGTAGCTACAGCTCATTATTATTCTAGTTTGCAGTTTTTTAAGCTGGTTTTAAAACTGCAGTGCGAGTTGATAGTCTATAAAAATTTGTGACATGGGGAGTGTTTAAAATATATTTTCAACCTCACAAGGTAGTGGATAACATGGGTAAATAGCCTGGACTGACCACTGTATACTGGACTGCGCAGGGAAAATATGGGGCTGTTGCCAGGGGCCTGAACTTCCCCTGAAGTGGAGGGCCGCTCGGATTCATTTATACGTATATATACTAGGGTGATGCAAAAATTTGGATATCCGTTTTTGGGGGCCCCCCCAAATTTGATTTATTAACTATAAAAAAATTTGGAAAAGTTGTGTCAATCTAAAAAATTTAAGGTTGCTCCCACGATTCAAAGTTTGGATTTCACTTTTTTGTGTATTCAGAAATCTCCAAATTTTTAAAAAAACGCTTGATGCGAACTGGTAAATGTTCACTTGGGGGGAAGGGAGTTCCTCTCATGTGTTTGTTAAGCCCCCCCTTCCACTCCCGCACCCCCCCCCGGGCCCCCCCACCCCCATGCCGGTGCTGAGCTCTGGGGAACCCCAGGCAGCCATACCCTCACAGCAGCACACTCGGGGGTTATTTTTGGTGTCCGGTCAGTGTATCAAAAGGGATCCACCTACTCGAAGGCAACAGCTTTTTGGTAATTGGTCACCCATCAGAAACCCTAAAAACGTCGCCTTTACCCAAAAGAGAAACAATGGCATTTTAATGAACAAAAAATAAAGGGAAAAAAAAACCGCCCGAAAAGCTTTAGCATCTACCGTATGGACGTCATGCAAGTCTGGGAAACGGACGCTTTCCCAACATCTTTTAAAAAAAATGTTATAAAGAAATTGAATGTAAATAACGATGAATGGTTAAAATTAAAGAAAAACTAAAACACAAGAAGAAACAAATACAAATTATTGATTAAAATTTTAAAGGGAAAAAAAGATTTAGATAATTTTTTTGAATTGCTCATGCTAAGCATAAAATTCATAGATTTTTTAAAAAAGATAAAGAATTTTTACTTCTGAAAAAGGGAAAAAAAGGGCGAAAAGGAAAAAAGGTTGGTGTAGATAAAACATTTTAAAACAGTGAGGCAATGGTTTTTGAGAAGGAAAACAAACAGGAAAAAAAAAAAACGACAAACAGTAATTTTGACAACACGTGAGTTAGTGTTCATCATCAAATTTTTGGAGAAGGGTCTAAACAAAAGGGCGAATCGGTTGTTTATCCCAGAAAAACCATCAACATCGGGACAGGCCAGCACAAGAAAAAGAATAAAATTTTCGACAATACCTTTTTGCTACTTGATGCTGCTAAGGGCAGGATAGAAGTGCTTCTTTTTTATGATTCCCAACCCTTAGAATTCGGCCACCACCCCAAAACTTTAATATAAGTTTTTCGAGATAAGAGAGCCAGGAGAAGCTCCGGGAAAAAAGTGCAGAAAAAGTGAAAAGGGAATCAAATGGACGTTCCTTTTAACCCATTTTGGGGTGGAAAACTTCTGCAAGATATTATGGCCAAAAAAGTTTGGGGCAGGTTTCCATCCCGTTCGGGAAATGGAGTAGATCAGCTTCTTGGGGTTTTAAACCGTTTGGGTATGGGGGGGAATACTGCAACTTTTGTGCACGAAATATTTTTGAGTGGGAAACTGTCTTGTCAGGTAAAAAGTAGTGTTTTGACAAAGATCAAACACAGGCCGTCGCAAGGTGCTTTTTTATTACTGGGAAAAAAAAAAGGACAAGGCATGTTATGGTTGGCCCTGCCGTCATCATATTTTAGAGATTTTTTTGGGCGGTAGTTTTTTAATCTTTGCCAACGTGTCCGGACCAGAAATCATTGTTTTTAAAGTTTCCCAAAACAAATTTGGGAGAAATTAGATAAAAAGATGTACCAAACAGCAGTAGATAGAAGAATACTAACACTCCAAATAAAGTTTATATAATTAATTTTTTCGAAAAAAAAAAACAGATCAACACCCAACCCCGTGATGATTACAGGGAATTTCTTTAATTGACAAAAAAAATTTTGGAGGAACACCAAAAACAGGGGAATAAACTTTTTAAAAAACCCGGAGCTTACCACAGAGCACGGTGGATGGCTAAAGTTACTTTTTCAAAAAAAGGTTGGATGTTTAAAAAACAGTTCAAGTTTAAAAAAAACGAGGAAAAAGGCCTGAGGACATTTTTTGTTTTGCAGTGAGTCTAGTAAAATCCGGTTTTCAGCGCCTGCTCCGCGTCTGCTCCGCGTTTAACTTGCAGCTTTTGGGGCTCATGAAAACAAAAAAAAAAAATGCAAGAAATTTCTTCTGCTGCACTGAAGAAAATATCGAATCACTTGGGTATCTTTTAGAGGAAATTTGTTTTCCTGCTTTCTTTGAGAAAATGTATCTATAGGACCCAAAAATAAAATGAGAGAAGGTTTATATAAACCCTTTTGAACCCCAAACACATTTAAAAGGATACATTGATCACCCAAGCATGAACTGCGACGGCTGGAGGGTTTTTTAATTTCTACTAAAGTTTTTTGAATACGGGGTTTTCCTTCCAGTTTTCTCGAAACCCCTGCTGAAAAAAGGGTCAAAAGTAACAACAGGGGAAAGCAATAATATCATACAGTATAGAAAATGGTGAATGATATAGCAGAGCGAGGATGAGGTTAATGGAGAATACAACAAACTTCTAACACGAGAGGAGCAAAAGCAAGTCTTTTTAAGTAGTCAAGAAAATACAGGGCTGCGCTCCCTGATAAAAAAAAAAACGATAATGTCATGAATTAAGTAAAACTAAAAGACTAATAAAAAGGGAACAATTGAAAAAAAAAAAATTGTTGAGTTAGATTTTTGGTTTTTTTAGACTAAAAATTGGCAGCGATTCAAATCTGTAGTCAGTTTTTTTCTAGCACGTTCAAGTTTTTTCCACAGCTTACCCCCCAGAAAGAAAATTCCACTTGTGAGCTGTAGAAAACTTTCCAGTGATACGATTTTACTCACGAGGCTTTTGGCAACTTGTTTTTGGGAGTTACAATTTAGACAGTGCGGTGAGAGATTTTGCAGTCCCCAAAAGGTCAGTATTATCAAAATTGCCAACAGAAAGTAGGATATAGGAAAATTTGGAGGATTTTTTATGGCTTTTCTTAACCTTGAAAAAACATACCCTTTTAATTTTATTTTGTTTTATTGTTTTGTTTGTTTTCAAAACTTGAAAAAATTCCAGCTTTGTGTTTTTTTTACATTGGTTATATTTTTTTTGTTTCGATCATGTCTGCCCTGCTAGCTCTGTAAAGTTTAAACAAAACCCCGGCTCCCTTTTGCTATATAGGGTAGTTTCACCATTTTCCCAAATCAGAGGGCAAGCATCAGCGTATTTGTCAAAAAAGCAATTTTGCATATTTTAAAGTAAAATCGGTGATCAAGACAAGCTATGGGCCCCTCACAAAAATGTGCAAGCGTGTGTCGAGAGATTACGGATATGGACCCCAAAGGAACACGTGAAAAGTTGGCATTTGGTATCCCCTGGTTTTGGGGAGGCAAAAAGACATTTCCCCAGACTTTACTTTTTTTTAGTGAAAAAAAATCAGGATTTAACAAGAAAAAAAAAGAAAATAGAATATCCTAATTACCCTCAGTTTAAGACCAAAGCTCATCAGTGAAATTCAGTGCCCGTTTTGAAAACTGCCTCCTCTAGAAAATTGGTGATGTTTAAAAAGCAGTGACGCAATGATGAGATTTTGACATTCACAGGATTCAGTTCGTAGGGGGTTTGATCAGACGAGTTTAAGATTTTGCACTGATTTTGGGGCCCATCCAAAAAAGCTTCAGAAAACTAGCATCAAGAGAACGAGAAAAAACATAATTTAAAAAGGAGTGAAGGACATACTTTCGAACCAGAGAAAAAATTTTTTGCAGTACTTTCGAAGGCCAGCGGTTTTGTTTTTGCCATAACATTTCCGATTTTCTGAAGGAATTTGGGCTTTCAATCTACAATCCAAAGAATGGCGATTTTTATTGATAGCTAAAGCGGAGCTTTAAGTGTGTCCTTTTACACAATGGCAATTGTTGGCGCAGTCCCTTTGGGCATTTGGTCTGTCTTTGTGAAGAATATGGAATTTAAAAAGAGTCATGAGTTATTGCAATAGACAAACAAAGGATATTTGTTGACCTTAAAATGGTGCCTTCCTTTTGGGGAAAACGTGGATAACAACGTTCCCCGTTTTTTCTGTATGGGGATAGCAGAGCTCGAGAGAAGCATTTGGGTTCAGACGAATGGCCTCCGAGATTGATTTTAAACCTGGAGATCCTAACATTGTTTTCATGAGCACTTTTTGAAGGAAGAAAAAATATTCCCACCCCGCACATAAAACTAGGTCTCAGAAACAATTTTTAAAAAACATTTTTTAACTGATGGCGACTGTTTGGAAGTACATATTTGGATTTTTCCCGGACTGTCAATTTAAAAAAATAGGCCGGGGTTTGATGGTCCACAAATTCGACGTCATCAAAGATGAAAAATTTAAACCCGGAGGACTATGTCAGACCTTTAAAAGAATGCTTGGCTTCATTCAAAAACTTCGTCAAGAATTTTGGAAATACAGTGAAGTAATTACACAGAAATTTTCAGAAAAATATTGGGGAGCTAAAAAGGCTTTGGTTTCAACATGAGTTTTAAAGACATTTTTTGCTAGCCATCTTGCCAACTTCCCGGAAAAAATTTTGGGGCTGCTAGCGACGAGCAAGGTGAACGTTTCACCAAGATTTGAAGGTATGGAAGAAAAGTTACCCGGGTGATGGGATGTGCTATGAGGCGATTATTGTTGGGGATCAAAGCGATAGTCCCCAAGTTTAACACTAGACAAAACTCAAACGTAAATTTTACCTTAACCTGCACACAATTATAGCTTATCCTTTTAAAAAAATGATAATGTTAAAAAAACATTCTATTCATGCCCAATTTCTTTATTTTTAATTGTATGTTTAACATTTGCAACTTTTATAAAAAAGCCCCTGTTATGTTAGTACAGTATTTTTCTTTTTTTAAAAAAACGAAAAAACCTAAGTTCAAAAACTTGACGGGTAGAGAAAAATGAGATCATTTTTGGTTTCAGCACCCAAAAATTACTAATAACAAGTGTCAGCCCAAATCAAAAAAAATTTTGTTCCCCATTTTGAATTTTTATGTTAGTGGTTATGATGGCCACAGGGTAACTTCCATTTTTAAAAAAAGGGAACGCGCAAAAAAACTGTACCTCAAGAGGTGGTGGGGAAAACCCATTTTGATTTATGCTTCAAAAAATATTAGCCTGCATTTTTTCTTTTTTTCAAGTGCCGGTAGCATCCTCTAAAATGAATCGATTGGCTCAAATTTTGCACACTTTGTTTTTAAACATAAAAAACCCAGATTAGAGGGTGCCTCGACAAAGAATAAAAAAAAAAATAATTACCTTTTTTTTTGCATCACCCTAATAATAGCATCAAAGATTTTTTATCAGTATATATGATATACTGTAATCTTCGTAAATTTTTGTTCTAAATATATCAAATAAAGAACAGTAAAACAGGGTAAAGAAATCCCATTACGAGATGAAGAAATAGCATAACTTAAATTTTCAATTCAATCTTCCCATTTAAAACTTTGCGAGAACTTTTATCAGAAGGGTATCAATAGAAGCGATTTTATTAGCTTTCCTTTGCTTTTTTTTCATTATTGAAAAAATTAATTAGAACCATGCATAAATTGCGTTAAATAAATAAATAAAACATCTTTTGGGTCATTTCCCGTTTGATGAGATTATTTATTTGTTAACGCAAATTATACTGGGCTAAATTTATTATCGAAAACGAAATATATAAGTAAATAAATAACATATCAATCGGGAAAATTTCCAGATGGTGTTTTATTTATTTTTTTAAAGCCTAATATATGCATGGTAAAAATTTAATTTTTCGAAAACTAAAATAGCAATGGGTAAAATTAAAATTGCGCTTCTATTGACACCCTTCATGATAAAAGTTGACTCGCAAAAATTTTAAAGGGGCGAAGAGTTAAGTGAATATTAAAAAACATGCATTTCTTCATTTGTCTCGAATGGCATTTCTTTTAAGTGTTTTTTGTTTTTTTTTTTGATAATATTATAGAACAAACATTTTCGAAAATTTCAGTATTCAATATACGATAAAAAACCAGTCATATGATGTCCATAGCCACTATATCTCTTTGTGGGCGCCCCCAGGCCCTATGCAGCCCCCTAATTCAAAACATTGTCCGCGTGTGCAGTCCAGCTATACAGGGTTATGGCCTGGGAAAATCGCCACCAAGCAGAGTCGTGATGTCCTTATTTGTGCCCCGGTATCTATAGGATTATTTTTAAAATTTTCTTTATTTTTTTAATGTAAAAGAAGAATAGTCAGAGTCCCCCATCGGAGGACAAAACGACAGAGAACCCATCAATCCTTTCCCCAAACCCCAAAAAAAAAGGATCAGTAACGTGAGGTGCCGCCGCGTTTCAGGGGGGGTTTGTTACACAGCACGGCCACGTCGGCCAGCCATGTGTCGGGGACACGACGCTCACGGCTCACCTGCATCACCCCGTCGCCCCCCCTATCCCCTTGGGGCATGAATTTTTCATGGGGACTTTGAACACTTCTGCTGCAGTGCCCACGCCTTCCCCACTTACCGTGTAGTGCTACAGTTCAACTCCTCGCCCTGAACGTCACCACCTTGACCTGCCCCCCCTGGGGCGGCGGATGGCGTTCCCCCCTCCCGGCAACCGCCCTTTTTCCCCCTCCCTGTGCCTTTTGAGGGAAGACAGGGCAACTACACGCCGTGATAGCTCATAGGACAACACAGGGCTCTATGTTTCCCCAAAGGGATTCCTCGCAGCCTAAAACAACACATGTGTCGGGGCGGACCCTCGGCCACCGCTCTCCCCGGGTGCCAAAAGGTCTTTTGTTGGGGGGTTTCCATTTTTTTTTCGTATCGTTAACTTTTGTTGTATGCGATAGTATTAGTAAATCGTTTTTTTGAAATTCGCCATGAAGATCATTTTCAGGAAGAAAAAAGCAAGATACCTGTGACAGCCTAGTGGAAATGATACGTCAACACAGCAGCGATGATGGCGTGTTGGCGGCAATCGCGGCAATCTGCCGCCAAAAGAAAATGAAAACATACCAGCTGAGGACAGATTAGTATTTTGATTTAAAAGTTTTGGGGTATTGAAAACTTTAACACTGTAAAGGAATATGAGGTATGAGTACTGGGGGAAGTACTACAACTTTCGTTTTGGGAAAGACCATTAGTTTTTTTCAGGGTTTTTTTGGGGGGAAAAAAACGGAGTTTTAACCCGTAAAATATGGTACTACCCCTAGCACAGGCTAAAAAAGCCTTTTTACAGGTTTCAATACCGATTTTGGCGACCCTCGAGTTTAGCGCTATGCCCTCGGAAAAAGCAAGCGCGAAACTCGGGGGGGACTGTAATGCTTTTGATATGAAGGTATACTATGGTTTGTCGCTTTGAGGATCACCTTTTGACCCATTTTTTTTGAAAGTATGTGCAATTTTTTACAAATATAAACTTTCTAAAATTAACAAAAGTCCTTTAACGTAATGGTGTGGCGCCAATCTGCCGAGGCGGAAAACGCTCCCGCCAGTACCTTAATAAACATCACAGCGTGAGGACAGTTTAAATTTGATAGGGAAGTCTTATGGTATTCGAAATTTTTGTAACAGGCAATAACTGAGGTTATATATATAAGAGGCTAAATGAATAGTCAAGCTAACCTCCTACAACATTTTTTGGAAGACGATGAGTATTTTTTTAAAGGGGATTTTTTAGAGGAAAAAGTTAGTTTATAAGCCTAAAATACGGATATTATATATATGGAGGGATGGGGAGAGTGGTTTGCACCTGAAGTGGCGACTCGGTGTTTTGAGTTCGACTTCCGAGGGGTGCCAAAAAAAAAATTTTTGAATTCGTCGAAAAAGTGAAGAATATCCACATGCTGCCCCCAAAAACTCCATTTTGACGGCGAGTAAATCACAGGACACGGGGAGGCAGCATGAGCCTTAACAGAGGGCCCCTATTAAATGTGCCGCGCCACCCCGGGCAAGAGCCAACCATCACAGCCATCAAATTCAAATGAACCTCCAGGGCCTACCTCTGAGCCCTGGAGGTAATATTCCTTTAAGGCCTAGGCTTTAAAAGTAAACAAAAATAAATAAATAAAAAAATAAATAAATAAAGACTGGTGGTTGGTGTGTTATGAAAGCTCGAGGTTTGGGGATAGGCATTTTTGCGACCATTCTAGCCCGGGTTTGATGGGTCAGTCCAGGGCGGACACTGTTTTCGCGAGGCGGGTTAGCCGGGCTGGAACGGATAGTCTAGTCCAGGCAAGCGAGCAGGACCGCTTGGCCAGTTAGGGAGAACGGCGCATGCGCACGCATAGTGCGACTATACTTTGACCTACTTTATAGTGGAAAAGTGGACAGTAAAGCCAAAAAAGGGGAAATCTCAAACTAGCCCATATCCACTAGTCCCCATATACCCATAGTGGATTTAGGGGAAAAGATTACCCACAAATACAATAAAAATTTAAAAATCAAAAATCTGTCCTCACGTTTAAATTTTTAGTTTGCCTGGAGGTAAGCAGATTTTTTTCTTCTTCTTTTTGTGACCTCTTCTGCTTGGGACGCTTTTTATCGTGGTCTGTCAAGCTCGAGCTCGAGTTGACACATATCTTTCCTTTTTACGCCACTCTGTGCGTTTCTCTCCCTACACCAAACGGGGTTGGCGCCGCCAAAAGCGCCACTATCGTCTGCTACCGTATGTTGATGTATCCTTCCTACCAGGCTGTCACACACGTATCACAAGCTTTTCAGTGTGGGGGCCAGACCCGCAAAAAGCGTAAGTCAAGCGGCGTAAGTATGGCGTAAATGCCGTATAGGGCGCGGTTGCTCCGGCGCAACCTCCCCTCCGGAGGTGAGGCCGGGGACGCGGTAATCGCGCCCCCCACCCGGTTTTTCCGGGGGGGCCCGACAATGCAGACCCCCTATGCCCAGAGGGGAGGGGTTGCCTATAGAGTGGGGACAAAGCCCTGGGATCCCGCCTCTAAATCAAGTGGAGGTCCCCCAAGCCCAACTTTTTTCTTTTGGGGGGGGCCGGGGCGGGCAGAGGGGGCGCCTGCCCCTCGAATACTCCTGGGATCAACCCGCGGAGGGTTCTTCGTGGGGCCCTGGAAAGTTCTGAGCTCTAGACGATCATCGACTACCCTCCCATTTAGGCGAGCTCAGTGGCTGAGGGTGGAATAGAGGGGCTCTCTGAGAGAGGAGACCCAGCGGGCGGACAGCAGTGGGGGTTAACCCACTATGGTCCGGATGGCAATCAATGGTCACCGGTACGGGGGGAGTATAGGCATCCCAGCAAAAGCAGCCGCAGTTTTTGGGCTACTCCCGGGTTTATGGGGTGAGAATAAAACACATTTTTGGGTTTTTGTCTTTGTTGCGTGTTTCGCCCTACCGAGAGCGTTTAAAAAGAAGAGAAGGGGGTTTCGCAAACTCGATCTGTATTAACCAGTGTCCTCCTCGGGACCCCCTCATTGTTTTGGGCAACTTTTAATTTTTACTGGACTTTGGGGGGGAGAGGG
>JACEEZ010016051.1:0-32723 GCA_016584305.1 Chionoecetes opilio
GAGCTTGGTTGGTTAAAGAGGGTAGGAGCGTCGCATAGTGGGGTTGTCGGGGGGCGGGAGTGCAAGTCCCTGTCAGTGTTGTTGCTGGGTGTGCTAGACCGTTGTTAGAGGTGTGACGTCTATGTCTGCTCATCATCAGTCGTGTTTGCCTGGATGACCCGGGATCCTCTCTTTCAAGTGGGTTGGGGCGATCGGAGGCGTAGGTGTTAGACAGGGTGTGGCGGAGGTGGGGCTGGTTGGCTGGCTGAGGAGGTGTGGTGGAAAGGTTGTGGTGTGCCGCCGTCCATTTGTTTGAATATTTTTACTATTTCTCAGTTCATAATGGTAAGTATAGAAAATGCTCTAGAGGCCTGCCTATTCTCAGACGCCTAGCCCCAGGCCTAACCTCCCCCCCCTCCAGGGTTTGTAGGGAGTGACCTTAGGGAAAGCCTGATCCAGCAAGTGGAGAACCTAACACCTAACACCCTAACAGCGGTTTGCCTCTCTTGTCCTCACCAACCCCACCCTTCTTAAGGGTCCCATCATGGCGACCCTAAACGGCTCTTCCTTCGGGTTTCGGTCTGTCATATAAAGGTAGCAGAGAATCTAGGAATAGTCAGATGGAAGTTAACGAGTATGTTCACCAGCTTGTTTCGCCGTACAGTTCTGGCGTACTCTCTTAACCTGCGTCCTGTCTCTCTACCTACCTAATCACTCTCTCTCTCTCTCTCTCTCTCTCCTCTCTCTCTCTCTCTCTCTCTCTTCGTCTCTCTCTCTCTCTTCCCTCCTCATCGTCTCTCTCTCTCTCTCTCTCTCTCTTAATTATACAGCATGCAATTATAATATTTAATAATTCATCTTAGTCTCTCTCTCTCTCTCTCTCTCTCTCTCATCGTCTCCGTCTCTCTCTCTCTCCTCTCTCTCTCTCCTCATTCTTCCTGCATCTCTCTCTCTCTCTCAGTCTCTTGTGTCCCTCTCTCGTCTTCCTCTCTCTCTCTCTCTCCTCTCTCTCTCTGTCTTAATTATCAGCATCAATTTAATATTTAATACAATTCTCTTATAGCTTTTCTCACCCTCCTCTCCTCTCTTCCTCTCTCTCTCTTCTCTCTCCTCTCTCTCTCTTCTCTCTCTTCTCTCTCTCTCTCTTACCTACATCTCTCTCATCTTCTATACATCTCATCTCTATACTGTTCTCTCCTCCTCTCTCTCTCTCTCTCTCTCTTCTCTTCTCTCTCTCTCCTCTCTCTCTCCGTCTCTTCTCTCTTCTCCTCTCTTCTCTCTCTCTCTCTCTCTCTCTCCTCTCTCTCTCTCTCCTCTCTCTCTCTCTCTCTCTCTCTCTCTCTTGCTCTCTCGCTACAACATATTATTTAAATAAAGTCACGCACAATAACTGCCACCAAAGTAGGAGTTTACCCTTATATTGTGTGGTGGACTTCTAAGTACAGTCCCCCCCCTCCCACACCCCGCTCTCACCGCGCGCTGAATTTGGTTCCAATTTTCCCCTGATCCGTATAGCAATAGAACTGTCGACAATATGCGGCCCGGAGCAGTGTAGAGCAGTGGTTCTTTCTTCAACTTTTTTCATAGCGACCAGTTTAGATTATGATGCTTACATTCACGACCCCTTCTCGTTTACGTCGTAGCTGCTTTCCTCTTTCCGATGTGATTTTTTTTTACAATTACTACATACAGATGCATATAAATCGTGCATACATATTACATACATACATGCATTTATTATTCAAATAATTGATAGATTTGAGTGTGCCAATGTAAATTTTTATCTATTAAAGTATTTTTTGTAATATGTGAGAAGTCTCCTGTAAATTGTAACTACGTAATTAGAGAAAATAGTATTAATTGATTGACAAGTGAAATTATGCCTAAAACTGGTCACATTATATTGTTTTCTTTCTTTAACTAGGTGGACTTCACGCTCAAGGGCCATGGGCAGCATGGAGACGGAGTTATGGGTCACTGATAAGATTGCCGACTTCAACAAAAACGTCTCTGTAACAGGTCACGATCCAAGCTCCCCTTAATAAGAAAGACTTCAGGATGATAACCTTTTTTGCCTGAATAATGTTTGTCTTAAATCATGTAAACAAACATTCTACTTGTATCTATAAGAAAAATTTACAATGATTAACTATTGTTATTTTGTGAGTGTTTCTTTCTTGTTTTTTTTTTAAATAAAAATATAACATCCATTTGCCACTTTTATATTTAATAAGATTTTTGAAGAATTTTCCTTAAAAAATATTACTATTGCTTTTTTCTTATTTTCTTGTTTGAAAAACACCCATAGAAGTAAACACATAATATAGACATATAAATAATTAAAAAAAAAATTAAGTCTCTGATACAAAACCACTACTTTTTATTTCTTGTCCTAATTTTTTATATATAAAACGTCTCTCGCACCATTCCCTACAAGCCATAAGAAGTAATATTTTAATTATGTCATTACTGACTTACATTGCTGTACTTTCACTAAGTTCCAAAACTGTTTCAGGCACCGAAGTGAGACACAAGACTGTGGTCTTGAGCCTACCGGGAGCTGTCAGCTGCCAGGCAGTTTGACAAGGTGTCGACGAGGAGGTGGCTGAGTCCTTGTAGCGATACCTCGTCAGTACTAACAAACGTGATGGCGAAGCCTGTCTAACCAACCACCTGACATGGCTAAGGCAGCCCTGAGCCACATTCTGGTTAACTTTGCCACAAAGTGACCAGAATGTCAAGGTGCGACGACTGCTTACCATCATGGTGGACAAGGATGGATTTCGAGCTGCACGCTAGCGTTGAACTGGAAGAGGAAAACAGGTGCACACCGACGAGTTTCATGCTCATGAATAGGACCTTGACAGGGGAGACCTCAAGCGCCCCCAACTGTGAATAGGCGGTTCCAGCCTCACTTTAGATGTCTGTCAGTGTCTGTGAGGTGTCTGTCAGTGTATGTGAGGTGTTTTGTCTGTGTATGTGAGGTGTCTGTCCAGTGTATGTGAGGTGTCTGTCAGTGTAATGTGAGGTGTCTGTCATGTATGTGAAGGTGTCTGTCAGTGTCTGATGTGTCTGTCAGTGTATGTGAGGTTGTCCTTGTGCAGTGTATGTGAAGGTGTCTGTCAGTGTCTGTGAGGTGTCTGGTCAGTGTATGTGATGTGTCCTGTCAGTGTCCTGAGGTGTCTGTCAGTGGCGCCCAGTGGTGAGGAGAGAAGAGCGAGGGTACCACCAGGAAGAAACAGTTACAGAGGAAGGAGGAGTAGGGAGCAAACAGTGACTGCTTTCAACGCAATCCCTCTGCTGATTAGTAACAAGTAGAATGCCAAACAGTGCTACTTATGTATCTAATGAAGTATACGTGTTAAAACGACCTCCATAATAACACAAAATATCTAGTCAACATTGTATGGTTGAGTTTCATTAAAATATATATCTTTATAGATGTTTCAATTATCAAAAAAAAAATGTTTAATGAGGCGGTATGTAATATTGGTATACTATAGTGGGTTTTATCACCATTCTTTTGACTATCAACTTTGATTATGTGCTATTCAAGTGTTTTTGCAAACTTCAAAAAATATTATATATATATATACATATATCTACTCTCTCTCTCTCTCGATCTCTCCCTCCTTCTCTCTTCTCTCTCTCTCTCCTCTCTCTCTCTCCTCTCCCGTTCTCTCGCTCTCTTCGTCTCATTCTCTCTCTCTCCTCAACTCTCGCCGTCTCTCGTTCTCTCTCCTCTCTTCTCTCTCTCTCTCTCTCATCTCCCTCACTCTCTCTCTCTCCTCGTCTCCTCTCGTTGGTATTTGAGGGTCTCTCTCCCTCTCTCTCCTCTCCTCCGTCTCTCCTCTCGTCTCTCTCTCTCTCTCCATCACTCTCTCTCTTCTCCTCTCCTCCTCTCCTCTCTCTTCTCTCCTCTCTCCTCTCTCTCTCCTCTCTCTCTCTCTCTCCCTCTTCTCTCTCTCTCTCCTCTCTCTCCTCTCGCTCTCTATCTCTTACTCTAGTTTAGGAAACTGGTGGTTTAAAATTTCAGTTCAACTTCTTATTTTGAAGTTTAACAAATATATGTTCCCAAGTAGCCTTATGAATGTGAATGTTAACTTCGTTGCATTCTCTTGACTCACATCTAGCTGCCTAATCTTTTTTTTTCGGACTAAAAGCTTCAGTTAATCAAATAAATAATAGTCTGAAGATAACATGGTAAAAATTTCAGCTCATATCTTAAGTGAAAAAATGATATATTTTGAAGTTTAAAAGCAACTTCTGAATTGTGCTGTGCGCTAGTGGGCCCTACTACGAAGAGAGCCGCCGCGCGGGTTTTACACTCATGCGTCTAAGTCCGCTATGATATACCTGAATATATATTTTTTTTTCTCGTCTATTTACATAACAAAGGTTGGCCCAAGGGGCACAAAAAAAGGTAATAAAAAAGCCCGCTTAGGTTTGCCAGTCCTATAAAGAAGACAGTGAAGAGAAACCAAAAAAAATAAAAAAAAATGGGGCTGGGCCGATTTAGTTCCGGGAGGTGTTTGTCACTTCCTCTCAAGAAAAAGATTTAAGTCGTAAGGTGGAAAAATAGAAACAGGAAAGAGTTCCAGAGTGTTACCAGTGAAAGGGTGAAAGAGTACAGATACTGATTAACTCTTAAATTAGAAGAAGGAGAGAATAGGGATCAGAATGAGTAGAAAAGTTCTTGTGGCAGCGAGCGCGGGATGGCATCGTTAGCAGTTTAGAAGAGCAGTGAGCATCGAAAATATCGATAGAATATAGCAAAAAAAGCCACTTAGCGGCGGTGATTTAAAGATTGCAGACATCAGTCAGAGGAGAGAGTTGCTAGACGATAAACTTTTGATTCAAAACCGTGTTTAGGAGAGCTGTATGGAGTGGATGCCCCGCCCAAACATGTGAGACAATACGTCCAATATAGGTGGGGGCGGAGTAAGGCCCCTGAACAGAGGCAGCACTGTAGATGGAGAAAAAATGGATGCAGACGCCACAGGACAGCTACTTCTCAGAAGCTGTTTTAGCAAGAGATACGATGTATATTTCCATTTCAGAGATTTTTAGTAAATGATAGTCTAGAATGTTCATTGTAGAAGAAGGAGGATAGTTGAGTTTCATTGAGAAAAGGGGATAGCTATCTGATAGTTTTGTCGCGTAGATCGGTCAAGAAAATTTGTTTTTGAGGGCTTGAACAAACACGGTTTGCTTTGCCACCAATCAGAAATTATAGAAAGATCAGAAAGTTTGGCGCTCGTGCATCTCGCCGTGAATCACTAGTTAATTCTGTTGATTTTGGAACTCCTGATAAACGACGTATGAAAAATGCAGGGTAGAATCATAAGCGTAAGAGTGGATATATAGGGCTTTGAGTTAGATTATGAAATCATGAAATGAATAATAGAAAGAGAGTGGGTGAATAGGACATTAAACCATGAGGCAACACCACTATTGATAGACTTTAAGCTTCCCTTCAACACATTCCATAATCGAACCACGTAGGCGCCACCAATTTCATTATTGACGCTATCGTGAAATCTGAACCACGGATAAACGCAGACAACGATAGCCTCACAACAATGTCACGCCTGCATGTAAGTATGTGTCATGACGGTCGTAAGATATTCACGATGAAGTCTGATAGCTGGTAAAACTAAGTCACAAATGAAATTTAGGTCATTTTGGAGCACGATAGAGGCTACATAACCACGACAGTGCCCTTGAGCGGTGCCATGAATGTTTACGATAGCTTCAGAGCTAGCAACATGTCCCCACACGGAGTATGTGTGTGGGGATGAGAAGTAGCGGGGGTAGAGATGAAGGAGGGAGAAACAGGGGGGGGTGGGTGTTTGGTGACGGAGAACGGGTGGAAATGGTGGGGGGGGGGGTTTGTGATAAAAGAAGGGGGTTTTGGTGTTGGTGGTGAAACGGGGGCGGACCCAAATCTTGAAGTTCTGGGCACAAGATCTTGTGAAGCGAAACGTCACGGCGACAGCATCGGTTAAATCTCTTGCGGCGGCGACTCGTGGCAGTACAATCTAACGTCGTGCTTGGTAGTGGCGCATGGCCTCCTCGCTTCACTCTCGCTGCTCCCTATCGCTGCAGACCTTGTAGAAGAGATTTTAACATGGAAAATGATAAAAAATATGACTCTACTAAGCTCGGGTGGGCGGTTTGCAAATGTAAAACCAGAAGGATAGGAATGTTTAAGTCAAGTGACGAAAAGGAGTAAAATGGGAGAAATACAATGATACCACAGCTAAATGAGGGGAGGAAAGAGAAAGGAGCAGGGAGGAGGAAGATATAATAAGGAAGAGATCACAGTTTATGATGGAAGTAAGTGGAGGAGAGAAACGAAGAGAAAGCAATACCTAATACCTAATGAAGAGTTATTAACGAAGAACATCCATCTAGTCAACAACACATTCCAACCCACTAGCCGAGACAAGGAAGAAAAAACAGGGCTAACACGCAGCAGGAGAAGAGGAGAAGACAAGAAACCAACGAGAAAGCACACGACGGAAGAAAAGTAAGCGAATGCAAAGAGAACATCGAAGACAAAGGTGTAACAGTTGAACAAAAAAATGCCAAGGGAAGTAAATCAAACACTCTTTACAAAACGAGATGGTGAAGGAAAACCCAGGTCAGAGAAAACCAAGAAGACATATCAAGAAAACAAGATAACAAATTTGAAACCCAACGAGCGAAGATGGTAGGAAACCCAACTGTGGATACAATATGAAGGAGACAGAATTGAGAAGGAGGATAATCAGGATTAAAACCATAGTTTCCGTGGCTTGAAGACGGAACTGGGTCTTGTCAACTGTGTGGGATAATCGTTGGTAATATCATAGGCACGGGTATCTTTGTGGTCGCCCCGAGCCGTATTGACAGTACCCTGCTCCTGTTGGACAATGTCTTACTAGTGTGGGTTTTCTCGCCGGCATTCATGTGCATTTTCCGGCGCCTTCTGTACGCGGGTTAGGTGAGAGGCAAGATGATGGGAGAGAGAGGGGGGGGTGGGGGGGGGGGAGGGGGGGGGGGGGGGGAAGGGGGGAAGGAAGGGGGGGGGGGGGGGAGTGAGTGGGCGAGGAAAAAGGGAAGGGTGGGGGGAAAAAAAAAGGGGTGATAGCGCGGAAACGGGTGTGTGAAAAGAAGAAAGGGGGGAGGGGGGGGAGGAGGGGGGGGGCAGGGAGAAGGGGGGGGGGTGAGGGGGGGGGTGGGTGAGAAGTTGGAAGTGGGGGGGCGGAAGAGTGGAGAGTGGGTCGGAAAGGGAAAAAAGGGAGGGGGAGTAAAAGAAAAGAGGGGTAGAGGAGAGAAGGGAGAAGGGAAAGGGGAAAGGGGGAGGAGAGAGAGGGGGGGGGGGAGGGGCCCCTAAGTGTCTCTCTCTACTTTCCTAACCGACGTGAAGGGTGTTTGGTAGAGGGGTGGAAAAAAAACCGTTTTTTTGAAATCAAATGTGATTGATTTTATGTCAGTTGTAGTTTTTTTTCCTTCTTTTCTCTCTCTCCTCCTCTCTCTCTCTCTCTCTCCGTCTCCTCTCGCGTCCACGTTCTCTCTCCTCTCCTCTCGGATCCTCAGGTCCTTCCTCTCTCCTCTCTCTCTCTCCTCCTCTCCTCTATCTCTCTCTCCTCAGCGTCTCCCTACTCTCTCTCTCTCTCTCCTCCTCTCTCTGCTCTCTCTCTCTTCGTTCTTCTCTCTCTCTCCTCTCTCTCTCTCACTCTCTCCTCTCTCCCTCCTCTCTCTTCGTCCCTCTCTCTCCTCTCTCCTCTCTCTCTCTCTCTACCTCTCTCTCTCTCTCCTCTTCTCTCTCTCTTCTCTCTCTTCTCTCTCTCTTCTCTCTCCTCTCCTCTCTCTCTACTCCTCTTCCTTCTTCTCTCTCTCTCTCTCTCCTCTCTCTCCCTCTCTCTCTCAATTCAAAGTCAAAGTCAAAATTGGTTTATTGCCCTATCTTTTAACCTGAAAGAAAATTAACATTTCACAAATATCCAGGCAGAGCTCTTAATGTTAACATTTTTAAAGAGCTCCCAAAATAAATTTACGTAATATCATAATTAATTACCTATGGCACTAATCTAATATAATAAACATACGTACCTATTCATACTGTAACTTCATATCTGGTTTTTTCATAAAGAGTTAGAAGTACGTATACGCATAGTCACCATATTCTCTCTCTCTCTCTCCTCTCCGTTCCATCATCCCTCCTTCTCTCTCTCTCTCCCTTCCGTCTCTTCTCTCATCTCTCTCTCCCTCACCTCTCTCTCCTCTTCTCTCTCACTGGGGGGTCCTCTCGTCTCTCTCTCTCAGCTCTCCTCTTCTCCTCGTCTCTCCTCCTATCTCTCTCCCTCTCTCTCTCCTCTCTCTTCTCCTCCTCTCTCTCTCGCTCATCTCGTCTCTCTACGTCTTCCTCTCTCTCTCTCCTCATCCTCCTCTCCTCCTCTCTACTCTCTCTCCTCTCTCTCCCCCCCCCTTGCCTTCCCCTTCTTCTTCTTCCTCCCTCTGAATAAAGTATTGGGGCATGTATATCAATATCAGTAAAAATGCATGAGATTTATGTTACTTGTCCATACCACACACACACACAACCACATTAATATAACTCCCTAATACACACGCAACTAAATAAATCGCCGCCACAGTACGATGAATCCGCAAAGTGGCGGCGACTACCTTTACCTTTATGAGGCGTTACGGGTCCTTTCCCCGGCCTTTATTTACCTGTGGACGACGTGACACTCGTGTCCCGGGCGGCAGGGCAGTAATCGGCTGTCACCTTCGCTAACTTTGTACTGCAACTTTCTTCCTGATGGCCCGACCAACACCCAGATTCTGCCTTGCGCCTTCGTTTGGGATAGCACTGTGGATGGTGAGTAACCTGTTTGTTTGTCTGTTTGTCTGTCTGATATCAAGTTTAAAGTAGTAGAAGCCCCAATTACAATCCTATAAGTGAAAAAAAAATAACATCAAATTGTATGTTTTATCCTTCCAAACTATGTCAATTTAAAGATGGAGCTTGTTAGAAGTGCATATATGTGAGTTATAGCTTTGATTTTCTGCTTGCTAAAGCTTTTTTCAAAGTTTTCTTCCCCAAAATTGGGCTTTTGTTGTCTCTTATTTTAGTCCTTGTCAGTCCTTTCTGATGCATACAAATATATCAAATTGCATGTTTCTTTATTCGGAGATACCATATTCTATCTCAGATAATGTATTGTTGCAGATTATGCAATATCGACATGAGGTGACCTCGACGTGCATGGCTGGAAAACTTAACGTGACTGAAGGAGCTTGCCTCTGATAAATATCTAAGGTTTGTTATTGCCGAAGATGGGAAGAAAATATCTCAGTAAAGATTAGCTGGTTTAGAAGTAAATATTTAAAGAGGCACTGGTTAGCAGTAAATATTAAAAGATGGAGCTTGTTATAGTAAATATTTAAGAGATGAGAGCTGTTAGAAAGTAAGTATTTAAAGATGGATCTGGTTAGAAAGTAAATATTAAAGTGAAGCTGGTTATAATAAATATTTAAAGATGAAGCTGTTTAGAGGAGTGGGGGAGGATTATTTAAAAGATGAAAGCTGGTAGAAGTGAATATTTAAAGATGGAGCGTGTTAGAGTGAATATTTAAGATGGAGCTGGTTAGACAGTAAATATTTAAAGATGAAACTGGTTAGAAGTGAATATCTGTGAGTTAAATTATAATAACATTTACAGTTATTTTCATTTTATTGTTATTGTCCAGTAGTATAGGAGCATTTTGACTAAGAATTCAAATATATTTAATCACGACGTATATTGATAATTTAAAAAAATATCGAATCAAACAGTTTGCGTATAGATTCACGGACAATTCAGGAGCATGACCAGAGATAACGGTAGGGAACCTGGCCCTGCAAGCTTTTAATGCAAGGTAACGAAATACGTAACAACCAAGTGTGACCACAAATATATATATAGATGGATTAGCAAATGCCAAGGTTGTGTACTTGAAAACACATTAAATCGGACACGAGGCTTGGGCGAAACATCAAAAACATTGAATTAGTAAAATGTTTTTAAATTCTCCACGTTCCCCTTGTTGAAACATTTAGAAAAGTAAAACAAAGCAAAATATTCCATTTTTTGTACAAAAGTCAATGGAGGAGGAAGACTGAAAAAATAGGAAGAAATTAAAGATATTAATAAAAAAAAAGAATAGACGGGGTACGAAAATTCGAAATGGAATGTTTTTTTAAAACTTGCGAATACAGTCGAATTTGCAACAAATTCAAGTATATATCTAAATATATCTCAGTTATCACCTACTTTTTTCTCTTTGTTATCTCCCTCAGTTATCCTCACCTACATCACTCAAGAAAGTTACGAATGGGCCACCGAGTCAGGACCTTTTGGGCATGGGACGGAAGGGTGGTTTTTGCCCTCATTGTGATCATCGTCGTGGGAGTGTTTCACCTGTTTCGAGGCACCACACAGAATTACGAAGATCCCATGTGGGCACCACCACCCACCCTGCCTTGCTGCCACTTGCTTTCTACCAAACTTCTATGGCTTTATAGAGGATGGTGAAAACGGTTTGAAGGAGAGGTGTGTTAAGTAGAAGGTTTATGCTTAAAAAATTGAAAAAATTATAGAAGAAAGGTGTTTAAGTTGAGTCTTTGTGCTTAAGAAAGATGGTGAGACCCTAAAGTAATCGGTCCCGACCCATTTTTTCTTTGCATATTATGTTGAATTATTCAATCAAAAAATACCTAATCCCAAAAAAAAAATTCATTTCCACGCCTTAATTTTCCCTCAACTGACTATGTATAAAGCGCGGGAAAAACATCAGCCCCGATCCAGACGTGGCGCGAAACTTGCTGATGACGTCACTGGAAAGGCGACAAACTGCATCACACAGTCTGCCTCTCCACCGACGCACACTCTTCTCCACACATTTATCGTGGCCGTATAGGTCAGAAACGGTGACAAGCTCGCTGAAAGGCGCAGCTTTCTTGCTGGGAGGCTTGCTCCATAAACGATGCAGGTATTGCCATATCGCAACAACAACAAATCTGCAAACACCTCAAACCTTCTTCAAGTAGGCTACTATATTTATTTATATTTTTATACTGCTTTTGTATTACCGCGGGGGTTAGGCGAGGCCATCTCATTTGACGTCACCGAGCGTGGTGCGTCGTTTGGCAAGTCGTCAGGAGCGTTTTGGAAGCTCGGAGAATTTACAGATTTGATTGCGGATTATTTTAAAAACGGGTGTCTGGATGCAAAAGTGACAACATATTGGTTGATATAGCTGATGTTGATAGGCTATTGTTGACTGCATTAAATCAGGAATGATGAAATTGTTCTGGACGATTACTTTAACGTTGAAGAACAGTGTGTTATTTAAGGGATTTATGCTTACGAGGAGGCTGGTTAGACCTTAAGGTTAGGAGAGGGAGTTAAGTTGAGGGTTTATAGTTTATTTGGTTTTGTGAGGGAACGAGAGAAAGTATATGGAGTGGATTGTTGGATTAGTACATTTTGGTGATTAGAATGGTGTTGTAGTATTCATTTTAGCCAGACACGGGTTATGCCAAACACCAATGTGCACAGCGAGTTTATCAATGCGAGAATATGTATCGTTACAGCGGAGACGGACGCGCGAGCAAGCACAGAGCGGGTGTGTTAGCTCTCTGTGAGGTATGTCAATACTGACTGGATCGCGCCCACCAGGGCAGGAGATGCGGGGAATTTGGGTCACCCCAGTCAGGTCGCCACCACCTGGCGTGGCGATGACCTTTAGGGTAATTAAGAGCTAGTGTAAGCCAAACATTGGGGTCACTAAACAGTGTAATAGATGTTATGTGTAATAAGAAGATTGAAATGTATGTTTTGTATTCTTTGTGTGTGTGTGTGTGTGTGTGTGTGTGTGTGTGTGTGTGTGTGTGTGTGGTGTGTGTGTGGTGTGTGGTTGTGTGTGTGTGTGGTGTGTGTGTGGTGTGTGTGTTGTGTGTGTGTGTGTGTGTGGTGGTGTGTGTGTGTGTGTGTGTGTGTGTGTGTGTTGTGGGTGTGACTAGCCCTTTTACTATTCCTTTCTATTTTCAATTCTGCTTATCTTCTTTCTTTTCAGCAGGAACCACTCAACAGCATTACGGAAGAGCTTTAAAGGATCCATCTAGGTAGGCTATAATAAACACACACACACACAACACAAACACACACACACGCACACACACACACACACACACACACACACAACACACCAGACACACACACACCACACACACACACCACACACCCACCACACACTTGAGGTTTTACCATGCTCAGAAATATATTGTACCAAATTTAATTACCTTGCCTTCAGAAAACACTTCCGCGGGGCTATATCCATCTCCGTCACCTGTGTCCATCGTGATCTAGACACACTCCCATCACGCGCCTATTTTGCTGTGTTGCCCAAAGACCTGATGCTCGCGCTCCCCGCTGTGGCTGTGGTGAGTAAAATACTAATACTAATAATAATTATAATAGTAAAGAGAGTAAAGTTTAGCAGTAACTAAATAAAGTATAAACTAAGAGATTAAGTAACAGTAAAGGTGAGTAACAAAGAGGCAGTTTTGCAGTTGTTTTGTTCTTAGTGTTGTTTGTATTTGCGTGTGTGGGGAAGGGGTGTGTGGTGAGGTGTTTAGGGTGAAAGTTAGTGGCCATGCAAGTAGGTTTGTGCGAGCGTGTGTGTGTGTGTGTGGGGCTGGAAAATAGCCCGAAGCCACTAGGAAGAACCCTTATCCCACGAAATGTTTTAAATGAGTCAGAAACAAAGCATCATGCTAAAATAGATATTTGTAACATGTAAATTATGGTAAATACAGCACAAATTGTAGAAATAATTCACGATGATGGACTTATCCATTATCGTATGAGTGGATATTTATCAGTAACAATAATATTATAACGATTAAAATAATGATTATATTTAATGACACTGATTAAACATAAAATAACCGCATGAAGATTGAAAGCAAAAACGACACAGCATCCGTTATCTCTCCTTCCTTCATTCCCCTCTGCTTCCTTCCCTCCATCCCTTGCTCTCCCTGATACTTCTTCTTCCTCCCTATACTCTCCCTTTATTTCGTTCCTCCTACCATCCCTCCTATTTTCTCCATCCTTAATGGTTTGTTTAGCTACTCCTGCCATTCTCCACTCCCTTCATTGTTCCTCCCCACTTCATAAATCCCAATATAACTCACTCCTCACACATCCCTTGCAGCAAAAGTGTCTCCAACCCTCTTCTTTTCCGTTCACTGTTTCCCTACACTAACGTTCCTACACTTCCTTCCTGGTACACTAAAGTGTCCCCTTCCTCCTTAACCCACACTTATATATATCTATATATATATATATATATATATATATATATAATATAAGATATATAATAATTAATATATATATATATTATTATATATATATATATCTATATATATATATATATATTATTATATATACTAATATATATATATATATATATATATATATGGCGTGTGGTGATATATATATATAATATATATATATCTCAAAATTTTGTCTGTCTGTCTGTCTTGCTGTGTGTCTGTTCGTTTTAGACCTCGGCTACGGTATGGCCGTGGGAACCGGGGGTTCTCCGCATGCCGCACATATTTGGAATCCTCATGGACCCAGCGGAGAATAATAGGCTCTGTTACGATGGGCGTGGGCCGACCCTGGTGGTCGGCAAAACAACCTATATACGGTTGGTGGCTGATATAAGTCTCTGCTGGGTATTTTCTCTTTATCTTGCATAACTAGAGAGAATGAACATTTTATGGGGATACTATTTTAAATTTAGTAACCTACTTGATATATCAAGGGGCCTCAGGCTTCCCATTTTTTTTTTTGGGGGGGCCGAAGGGCCACAGCCCTCCGCAGGAGCTAGGAGAAAGGTGTCCGCGGAGCACCCTTTCTGCTAGTATATATATATATTATATTTTTCCTCCCCTGCTATGTCTCGATCGACCGGATAGTGGCTAACAGGTGCCGCGTTCCTTCACCACGGGTGTACAGAGCTGTCTTGGCGGCGTCTGACAACTGCGCCACCCTCAGTACTGAAGCTGGTGGCCATCCAGCACCGGGGGGCCCTCGACATGCCCTCAACCGCCGGGAGGCAGACTGTTGGTAATACACACCGACTGGCGGGACGGGGCCTGCAGGCTCTCAACAGCCGCATCCCAAAAGACAACGTGAGGCTCCTCACCACCATCCTGTGCAGACTACAGAGCCCTTGGCGCGCTAGGGAAGGGCGTGTACAGGCTCAACTGATCCCCACCACGTAGGGGTCCGAGGTAACAGGGCGACGGACGTGGCCGCCAAGCGAGCCGCCGCGGCCCCGCGACTCACATGCACGTGCCTCCCAGTTTTAAAGGCACTCAAGGCGCAGGCGAGACGTCCGCACACACTGCGCTCACCAGCCACACCGAGAGCTGGAGGCCAGGAAAAGGCAGGCGGCCTGGTACGGTGCAGCCACCGACTACCACCCACTGGACGCCACTCAGCAACAACCCAGGGCAGATGGCGCACTACTGCAGCGTGTGCGTCTGGGCTACTGCACCAGAGAGGAGCTGCAGGAGGACTTTGAGGGGCAAGTGTGCGACCACTGCGAGATGCACACCCGTCGCCCACTGGTGCACTACCTCCTGTCCTGCCCCGCCACCGCCCCCCTGAGGCCCGGCCCGGCCCTCGCCGTCCAGCCTGCAGGTGGGGGGCTGCAGAGTGGGCGTGAAGGCAGGCAGGGCCGCCCTCATGGTCCGCCACACCCCGAGAGACGTGATGTTGGGGGTGCTGCGAGCAACGCCCCCTCCCCGCTGACACATCACCCACACCCGGCCGGGTGATCAGTGACGCAGGTGACTCACCATCACCACGCCTCCACGCGACCCTCCCGTAGCTTGACGGGATAATCTCCTCACCGGCGGCTGATGCCCGCTTTGTACTTTTTTGCTGCTGCACTATGTGTATTTATGTACATGCTTGTACTGTATATATATATGCTGTATGTTTTAATTGTACAATAAACCTTTACAAATCAACAACAAAAAAATCCCCTGCTATGTAATTTCCCCCCCCTTTTCTTTAGTAAATTTGTAAAACTTGTAAACCTTTTTCCCCCAGACCTTCGGCAACCTTACTCTCGGCGTAATGGCTTGGACAATCCCCGTTTTCGTTGCTTGTTCCATCAGCGGGGCACTCAACGGGAATACCATCATCAATTCCAGGCTCCTCTTCGGCAGTGCTCGTCGTGGACACTTACCTCGCTTGCTCTCCCTTGTCCACATCGAGAACAACACGCCAGTCACCTCGCTTATGTTCCTGGTGAGTTCTTTTTGATGAAAGTTGAAGAAATGTTTGTTAAGTAGTATATATGTTGCCTCTTTGAAGTTACCCCTGCAAAATACTAATATGGTTGTGTCATGGGCGGGATTCTTGCTTCTTACTTCCTTCCTTACCTTCTCTCTTCTCTTTACTCTTGCTTTGCTGTTGTGGTATTCTGAGGGGGATTCCTGAAGGGCCAGTCTTGGTCAAGGGGGTGACGTATTTAGCCCTGTTGACAGAGACTTGCATGTGGCCGTATTATGGAGCCAGGTGATGCTTCTATGGGGGGTTATTGCTGGCAATGAGATTTCCTTAGGTGTCTTATATTTATTTTTGAGTTGCTGAATTTTATCTTGCCAATTTATGTTATTATATTTTTTGAATTCATCTGTTGGAGCTTTTCTTAATCGTTTAGAGGCTATAAACTTGCCCCTTGTCCACCCTATTGTTTTGGCTTCTTCTATTAGATTACAAATATAATATTGTATACTTTTAAATGTCTTATTTAATAATGATTTGGTATTTGTTTTGGTGTTTGACCTGGGTACATAGTCCTCTATTGCTTTTATTATTGTTACGTACCAAGAATTGAGAGTTGAGTCTATTTGTTGTTTTGAGGCATTATTGGTAAGTTTTGTTGTGTGAATGTTATTTGTTATTTGTTGTTGTATTAGATACCAATGTGCTTTATTAAAGTTAAGTCCTGGTGGCGTTACTAATTTGATAGCTTGAGATGATATAGTGAATATTATAGGCATGTGGTCTGAGGTTGTCATCGGTCCTGCTTCCATTGTGTAGTTGATATGTTTTATTGTTGCTGAGTATAATACAAGGTGTAGTTTGAGTGTTACTTGTTATATAAGTATGATGATCAGGGCCAATATGATTAAGTTTGTTGTTATCTATGAGAAGTTTCAGTCCCTTTCCTAGTGTATTGTCATAATTGTCTCCTATGTTTTCCTATGTTTAGCATTTAAATCTCCTAAAATATAAGTTAGTACGTTATTTGATGCTATCCTATGAAAATCCGGGATAGGAAGATAAGGTCTGCGTGGTAGAAGATATGTTGTAACTATATTTATTGGTCCTGTGTCTGTGTCTATTGTTATTTGTATAATATCTGTGATGTAATCATCTCTTATTGCGTTTGATATTGTTTTTGATCAGGATTGCACTACCATCGTGCATTTCATTACTAGTATTGAGTTTGTATGTAGTATAATTGAATATTTTAAGTGATTCATCATTTTTTTAAACGTGACTATTAATAAGAATTATATCAGGATCTATGTGCCTGGTTCTGCGATGTTTGCCAGGTGTGCATGTAGCATGCATGTCAGTATTTTTGCTGGTGTATCTTTTTCTAAGTTAATGTTAAGGTTTGTTTCTTTAGTATTTGACTTTATGATTTCAGTGTATGTTTTTTTGTTAGTTTTTTTGACATTGTTAACTTTCCTTTTACTTTCAATAGTCTTTTTCCTGAAAGGGCATTTCATTGCTAAGGTTCTATGTTATCCCTCGCAATTTATGCATTTTTTTGTCTCACTTATACACTGGTGTCAGGAGTGACCCTCTTCTGCACATTCTGAGCATATTTTGTAATCTTTTTGTTGTGTGCATTGGTTTGTATAGTGGTCTTCTATCATGTAGCATCTCATACATGAGATTATGGGTATATATTCTTCTCCTTTGATTAGGTTATTGGGCACACACATAGAGAATAGTAGAAATCCTGAATTTAGGGCTTTCTTTGCTATGGAAATTTTCTTTGCTATGGAGCTTAGGGCTTTTCTTTTGCTTTCTGGGAGCATATTATTTTTATTGTGTTCGACTTTGGGAGCTTGTACAGGTCATCTACATCTTCTTCCCCTATCCATGTATTTTGTTTTATTAATTCTTCTATTATGTCATCCTTTTTGTTGCCGTAAATATGGTCATCCACCCTGGTTAACATCCACCACTCCGTGGTGCAGTGGCTAGCGTGCCTGGCTACGAATCTGCGGGCCCTGGTTCGATCCCGGGCCAGGGCAAGTCGGTGACCAGCCTACCCAGCTGTTCTTCCTTCCTTTCGGGGTTGATAAATGGGTACCTGGGGTGACCTGGGGAAGGTAACTGTAGTAACCCGGGAGTCACACTAGCTCTGTGTCCCGGGGTAACGGGTTCTCACCCACCACAGGCTCTAAGGGCTAATGCCACGGAGATGAGCACCGCATGCCACGCGCAGCTTAGCGTATGCTCCCATCTTTACCTTTTTACCTACCCTGGTTAAGATTACTGATCTTTTAGCTTTTAGTTCGGGTGGAACAATGGGTACAAGGGATGCGCTGGTTAATTGGCATTTAGTGTCTTTTCCGAAAATTAAGTCTACATCGCTGTCAGTTTTTGTTATTACAATGAAGCCTTCATTTATTGGGATGATTTTTGTTGCGTAGACGCTGTGTTCTGAGAGTATCCTTAAGAGGTCTATTTTGGTACGGCGGTCTTGTGATGACTTGTGCTTTATTTTAATTCTCGCCATGTTTAATCTATCATATTTGAAAAGAAAAACCTATTACTATAATTCCTAACAACGAGACTGCTTCGAGCAGAACCACTGCTACGCTAATCCTACAGCTAAGTCGTATCGTGGCCCCGCCAGTAGTAGTATATTAAGCCACTATGGGTCCTTTTTGGAAAAGTGGGGTTTTTAGGGGGGTGAGGGGGTATTATTGTTGCGGGGGGGTGAGAATCGCATATGCCACTTTGGGCCTTTTCTGAAAAAACGGAGGTGGTGGTGGTGGTGGTGGTGGTGGTGTCTGACAGAGGAAGTTTGGGTGGTGGTGGGGTGTGACAGAGGAAGCAGCTGCTGTGGTGGTGAGGATATAGGGGGTATGGGGGGCGCGAGAGAGAGAGAGAGAGAGAGAGAGAGAGAGAGAGAGAGAGAGAGAGAGAGAGAGAGAGAGAGAGAGAGAGAGAGAGAGAGAGAGAGAGAGTAGAGAGAGAGAGAGAGAGGAGAGACGAGAGAGAGCGGAGAGAGAGCGAGAGAGAGAGAGGAGAGAGGAGAGAGAGAGAGAGAGAGAGAGAGAGAGAGAGAGAGAGAGAGAGAGAGAGAGAGAGAAGGGGTGAGGATTGGGACCACCAGTATGGAGGGCGCCGCCAAAGGGCATCGCCAAAGGGCACCACCGAAGGACACCGCCAAAGGGCACCACCGAAGGCATCGCCAAAGGGTGCCGCCAAAGGGCACCACCGAAGGCATCGCCAAAAGGCGCCGCCAAAGGGCACCACCGAAAGGCATCGCCAAAGGGCACCACCAAAGGGGTCCACCGTGGGGAGCCAGTGAAGTGGGTGGCGGCGTCTGACCATCTGCCTGACGAGACTGGCGGGTAGTGACGGTGGTGGTGAGGATATAGGGTTGCCAACCAGGGGACTTTTTGGGTAAATTTGGGTCATGAGGGCTTGATGGCGGTGTGTGTGTGTGTGTGTGTGTGTGTGTGTGTGTGTGTGTGTGTGTGTGTGTGTGTGTGTTATTCACCCATGGTCTTGTCCACGCGAGGTGGCTCGCGATCGCCAGGTTTCACCCTCTCAGTAAGAGGTTGGAGCTCATTATTACCGATCTTTGGGCAATGCTGGGACATCACACACCACACCCCCCCATCCCCTTGCTCAAAGGGGGATAGTAACCGCCCGAATTTATCAGTGAAAATCCCCGGGAGCTCGAGGATTCGAACCGCCTACCCACAGAATGGGAGGCCGTCACGTTCTCAACCTGACCATCGCGCGGTATGGTGTGTGTGTGTGTGAGAGAGATATTGATATTGATATATTTATTTGGCCATGTAGTTTTGTACATATGAACATATTACATATAGTGATAAAGCCAGGTCCAATAAGCCGAAGCTTTTATAGGACCTGAAAGCTATAATACATAATAACATAGCAAGGGACTGGTCAGGCCATTTTGAAAATATAACATTTTATGGATGATAATATGGAAGTTAACAATAGTAAACCAATCATTTTAAATGCATAAAAAAAAAATCTTAATAACTATAAAAAAAAAAAAAAACACAATATGACATTTATGGTTGTAAAGAGTTTATAAATTTTCATTGTATTTGTCAAGCATGCTCTTTATCAAGTTACGTTTGAAAGATTTTAAGTTTTCATCAGTAATAAAATGTTCTGGTAAGTTGTTCCAGCTTTTAGTTCCTCTTGACAAGATACTCTGTTGTGCATGTGATGTCCTGCACAATGGTATACGTAAATCATGTGGTCTTCGGGTTACATTGTAGGGTATTGCTCTAAAGCCAAGGTCTAAAGGTAAAGAGTGTATGGATTTATGTACAAAAAGATTGGTTTGAAGGAGTATGATATCTGGAAGCTTTAATAACTTGAAGTCTCGGAAAATACTGATGGTATGGTCATAACGATTTTTAAAGAACATAACACGTAACAACTTTTTCTGACTAATAAAGAGGCTGTCAATGAAGGTTTTATAGGCACCTCCCCATAAAGATGAACAATATAAAAGATGTGGATATATTAGGGTAAAATAAACTTGTAGTAAACATTTTACATTCAAATAGTGCCTTAGTCTGTAAAGTATGCCTGTGTATAACGATATCCTAGATTTCACCATATCAATATGTTCTTTCCATTTCAACTTACTATCTATATATATCCCTAGAAATTTAAATTCGAAAACCTCATGTAATGATAGATTATTTATCTTTATTTGTGTGTGTACTGGCTGAGTCTCTCTCTCTCTGAGAGAGAGAGAGAGAGAGAGAGAGAGAGAGAGAGAGGGGAGGAGAGAGAGAGAGAGAGAGAGAGAGAGAGAGAGAGAGAAAAGAGAGAGAGGAGAGAGAGAGAGGGGAGAGAGAGAGAGAAGAGAGAGAGAGAGAGAGAGAGAGAGAGAGAGAGAGAGAGAGAGAGAGAGAGAGAGAGAAGTGGTATTGATTATTTTCGATCGATGTCGCGGTTGCCATCGTATCATTTATAGTACAAGTCTTAATGCCTCACATTCACTGTACGTATCGTCTATAATGATAATAATAATAATAATAATAATAATAATAATAATAATAATAATTGTCTATGCCCTCACAGACTTCAATAAACACCATGAGTGCTTTTCATATTGTGGCGTTATAAATATTAATTGTTTGCAGGTATCTATATGCTTGTAACTTGTAAACATAAATGGATAGCTTGATTATTATGCTTGTATAAACTCCAATCTTTTGGCCTTGTTAACATAAGAACATAATAAATAAGGAAGCTACAAGTCGTTACTCCGAGCGACATAAATTATTAGCATTGGTTACGGATTAATAATTTTTGAAAGTCGTTTTAATGAAAAAATATATATATCCTTGTATTTTTTCAGTCTCATAAACTATAAATATTAATAATAATTTAATCCATATCATCTGTGGTACAAGTCTTAACGCAACCCACTCACTGTACGTAGCGTCTATAATAATAATAATAGTAATAATAATAATAGTCTATGTCCGAATACATCTTAATACACCTGCGAGCGTACGTAGACGGTCGCGTGCAAGCTCCCATGTAAGGACGCCCGCGTCAGGAAGAACGTGTGCGTCCTGGCTGGCTCGGGCGTTTGCGCTGCATTGTACTTGCGTGCAAGGCCTCGTGTAAAAGGTCCCATTGAACCCCATTGAACGTTAAAAACGCCGCGCACGCGCATATGGGAACGCCCGTGTGACGGCGGCCTTATTGTGACGTTATTATGAGCGAACGTGAAGCGCTCGAGAGTCCTCACTGGATACGGGATTTTTCTCACATCTAGCGTGCGACCCGACCCAACCGACCGTCGCACATCTAGCAACCGACCCGACCCGACCGACCGTCACGCTTTTCAGGAGCTTATATCTTTGGAATCCCGCCTCCGATTGACAAGCGGTCATCGCCATCTGATATGATTCAATCCCTATTCGGGCCTAAAGACAAATTTCCTTGCTATCGGGTTTCTACGGGTTCGCTCGTCCTTCGCCGATTAAGGCATCTTACGGGTGTTATATTTATTGTTTTGGTCGTAGAAAAATATGAATACTCTGATGATTTCGCTTATAATAACCTCAAATTCTTATTTCTGTTTCTATTACTCAAAACTATAGTAAAAAAAAAAATTATTATTAATTTGTTCACTTATCAGTTACTGCTTGATATTGATTGAATGTCGTTTTAATGTAAATTTTTTTTGTATATATTCTAGTGCTTTTCAAGTCTCATAAATTATATAATTATCAATACTATCCCTAACATTACAAAAATTATCGTGGATGGAAACCAGTTCATTAATATATTACAACATTTTTTTTCTTCGTATCTTTCACAATCCTAACATTGCGCATATTATAAAATATATACGGCTATAAATATAAATAATGAAGCTGCCTATAGCCATCAGCCGCAGTATTACAGCGCTTATATACCTTAAAAAAAAAAAAAGCCATTATGTCACCTATACAATCAGTAACTCGATAGCACAATTGAAGGAAGGCTAATAAAATTCCGCTGCTATTGAAATGTTCAAAAGTTGACGCGCAAAATTATAGAAGGACGACGAGTTATGACTTCAATGCTATTTCTTCTTTAGTCTCCAATTTAAAAAAAAAAAAAAAAATTTGGGGAGGGGGGGGGCATTCCAGAATAACAAAACAAAATTACAAACTGTAAACGCCAAGCAAAGCTAATGGTGATAGTACAACTGTCCTGGTAAAAAAGCTGTCACATTCTCTATAGCTATTATTTACTATTATTTTAGCATTAGATTGTTCCTAAATAACATTTTTTGTATATTGCCGGTAAACAAAACTTCTCTCTTCTCGATAGGCTTAGTATTTTCTTCCCTTATGTCTGTTAGATATAGCTTTTTAATAATATATCCTTATAAAGGAACTCACTTCTCGCATGAATTAATTTTTCGTGTTGAGTTCTTTACTCTTTTGTTCCTATATTAAAAGATTTTTGTAGTTACTAAATATTTGTCTTCAAGTTATATTATCCTGGTAAAAGCTTCTCTATTTTCTAAGTATTTTGAGTTTATCATTTAATTTTGTTCCCTATATAGCTTTTAACATACATACAGCATATGTCCTTCAAGGTCTCCCTTGACACCCAGAACGTAATTCATTGTAATTTGGCTACCATTAGACGATTTTTCAAGCTAAATTAGCCATGTTGTTATAGTTATGACCTTTTAGTACCTTTGTCCACTAGTTACGTATGGTTATTCAGTCACTTTATGGACTCAACAACACACAATTTTATATAGCTAAGGAAGATCTGGCGTGAAGGTGTTAAATTTCCTTGTAAAAAAGCTTCTCTCATTCTATTAGTATTTATTCTCCATTATTTTTGTACCTAGGTAACTTCTACAGATATATTTCATTGTAAAAAAGCACCTCTCTCTCTCTAGGATATATTTATCATTTATTTTTGGTATTTATCATTATTTTTGTACCTATTATAGCTTTTTACCATCTAATACTTTTACGTCCTTCAATTCCATATTTCTGGTAAAAACTTCTCTCACTCTCTAAGTAATATTTCAGTTCATTATTCTGTACTATATAGCTTTTACATATAATACTTCTAAGTCTTGATAGGTTGTATACTGTGTTTATGTCCTTCCTATCTGACACAAAAACAAGGTAATAATAGGTTACAAAAATACGGTTTGTAGCGATCAGGAACATATCATAATTCAGCCTTTTTTCTATGTATGTATTAGTAGCTTTGTATATACGAGAACATTGATACATGAGAAAGTTCTGTCTGTATCTGCTCGTACCATCGCCATCAGACTGTGTTTATGTTCATTCCTTCCTTGTGATGCAAATACTGATAATCTCAAAATTACGTTATCAATACTCTAAAAAATAAATTACTTAGCGGGTTTTTGTTTCTTTCTTAATTTATTAGTTTTTTCCATTGACCAGTCCTTGTTTTTTTATTTCCTTTTGTCTTTTCCTTTATTTCTTATTTCCTTTATCTTCCTTTTTTATTTATTTTCTCAAGCCATTGACCGGAAGTCCCTTAAGATGATGGAAAACGGAGAACAAAATTGTTATAGTTATTTATCTATTTTTTTTATTCCCTTATCTATTTTTTTTCTGCCCTTTATCTCCTAAATTCCTCTCTTTATCTCCTTATTCCTCTCTTTATCTCATTATTCCTCTTCATATTTCCTAATTCCTGCCCTTTTTCCTCCATATTTCTCTTTTCCTCCTTATTTCTCTCTTAATCTCCCTATTCCTGTCCTTTGTCCTCCTTATTTCTCTCTTATTCCTCTTCTTATTTCCTAATTCCTGCCCTTTTTCCTCCTTATTTCTCTGTTTATCTCCTTATTCCTCTCTTTATTCCTCTCTATCTCCTTATTCCTCTCCTTTCTCCTCCTTATTTCTCTCTTTATCTCTTTATTCCTCCCCATCACCTAATTCCTGCCCTTTTACCTCCTTATTTCTCTTTATTCCTCTTCCTATCTCCTTATTCCTCTCTGTATCTCCTCTTCCTATCTCCTTATTCCTCTCTTTACCTCCTTATTCCTTTCTTTACCTCCTTATTCCTCTTTTTATCACATTATTCCTCCTCCCTTTCCTCCTTTATGATCTCGGAAAAAAAAGAAAAATGATTACGGTTCTTACATGTCCGTGTTTTACGTCAAATTTTACCGAATACATATGAAAAAAATCACTCTGTACATCGCTTACTTAAATCGCCTAATACTTAGAAAATATAAGTGTCACGTCGTACTTACTTACAAAACCGAATATCATATCACATACGAAAAACACTTATTCCTCAGCACTATAAATGGTCGATAATTCACCCATTCTACGCATAAACTTATATATACATTTTCACTTCATAGGTGCATACTTAAAAATTATCGTAACTTAACTATTCTAGCATACTCAGATTTTAATTCACTTCTAATAGCTTGCCATACTATAAAATGATCCTTATTCAACCATTCTACGCATACTTATATATAAATTCTCACTTATTCGCTGTCAACTTATACAATTATCCTTAATCACCCATTTCTACGCATACGTATTATAAATTTCACTTCATAGCTTGCATACTTATAAAATTATCGTAAATTAACTCATTCCACGCATACTTATATATAAATTATTACTACATATCTATCACTTATAAAAGTGTCGTAAATGAACTCATTTTCACTCATTTTCACCCTAATAAAAAATAATTCCCTGCGTTTTTTCAAAATTTTAAGAAAACGAGGAATTTCCAAACTTTTACTACGATTATTATAATTATTTCTAACTCAATTTTTCTTTTTTAATTTTTTTCCCTTCGTTTTTTTTCCAAATTTTTAGAAGAAAACAAGGAATTTACAAACTTTTCGTACGATTATTAGCATTTTTATAATTCGATTTCCTCCGCCGCCGCATACAGTCGTTGTGCTTATAGAAAAATATATACGTACGTAAGTATTACGTACATCCTTATATAAAAAGCTTAAGAAAATTAATAACTATAAAAAAAAACTAGACGCATTCGTTGAAGTCAAAATATATGAGGGATGAACGTACTTTGCATAAACAATAATATGATGATGATGATGATGTGCGCTGGTCATACCTGAAGGGCAGAATGAAGCAGGGGAAAGGGATGAGTAATGAGGTAAGTTGAAGAAAAATACATGATAATAATAATCATAATGCTGCAGAATTGAGCCATTGAATCATCAATAAACTCAGATGATTGCATGAGCGTCACTAACAACCAATTACAACGACTTGAAATGAGATGATAACACACACACACACGCACACCATGGTATGTTTTGGGGTATATGATTTGAAGAATTTTTTTCCCCTATAGGTTGCCATGGTGAAATGTAGAGTATAACAGTGATCCCTTGCGACTCTACCGTAGAAAACACTAAAGTCGCCAAGACAACGTTTTTTTCTTCTGATAACAGACGTCTGGTGGCGTTAATA
Source organism: Chionoecetes opilio (assembly GCA_016584305.1). Lineage (NCBI taxonomy): Eukaryota > Metazoa > Arthropoda > Malacostraca > Decapoda > Majidae > Chionoecetes > Chionoecetes opilio. Next base: position 25,331 of record JACEEZ010016051.1, read on the forward strand.
CTTACATTTTTACATCCATGATTTCAGGAAAGTTAGAAGGGGCTATCTGGAGAGTCTGTGTCGTTTTGTCTCATCTGTGTCATAATATGGCTATAAATGAACAAACTGCAAAAAAAACAGATATGGTCGACGTTGGTAACGGCTACACTAAGGAGCAATTAGTGTTTATGTTTGTGGCCTCCCGCCGTTGTCGTTCCGCCCATAAAAAAGAGTAGGTATTTGAAAAACCGTCTATACTGCAGAGACAAAGCTTAAAACCGCGGAGGAAACAGGGTAGATTAACATTAATGATACTAACAAACTATTGTGTATCTCTTCAGTGACACATAAAAATCAGTATGATGCATAATTCGTAAACATGCCACATGGCGACATGAGTGCAGGTCGGCAACTATACTGTTATCTACTGGTAGAGTCCTAGATTGAGGCCCACACTACAAGATCATTCGCCCTCATTCACCTTATACTGTTTCCACCTCTCCTCTCTCTCTCCTCTCTCTTAGTCTCTCCTCTCTCTTCTCTCTCTCTCTCTCTCTCTCTCTCTCTCCTCTCTCTCTCTCCTCTCCTCCTCTCTCTCTCTCTCTATCTCTCTCTTTCTCTCTCTCTACCTCTCGCTCTCTCTCTCCTCTCTCTCTCTCTCTTCTCTTCTCTATCCTCTATCTCTCGCTCTCTCTCTCTCCTCTCTCTCTCTCTCTCTCTCTCTCTCTCTCTCCTCTCTCTCTCGCTCTCTCTCTCTCTCTCCTCTCTGATGTGTTGTTGTTAATATTTAGTCAACACTGTGGTTTGACGAGGAGCTGTTGCCTTTAGCAGGCCCGCCTGTGGGAATTGTGGCATTCAATAACAAAAAAAGGCAGTGGTTGGGCTACCTTGGGGGAGGGGGTACTCCCGAACGATGGAGGAGAGAGTGGCCAGAGGGACAGACCTGATTACCGCAGCAGCAGCGGCGGCGGCACCTGGATGGCCGGGCTGCGGATGAGGTGGGAGGCGTTCCCTGAGGTGGGAGGTTGCCTCGCAATTCAGGAGGTAGTGTTGGAGTGCAAAGGGGGAGGTGACCTGGCAGTGATCACAGGTGATGTGCACAGCGCCCTGGCGGATTTCCTCAGAGCAGGGAAAGCCGAAACGGAGACGGTGTAGTCGGTCCCGTACGTGTGGGGCGATGGATGGGTCTTGGGGAAGGGGGTGGTAGGCTGTTGCAGCAGCGTACCAGGAGGCAGAGGGTGATGACAAAGCGACTGTGGCCTCGTGTTGCTGGCGGGACAAGGCGTGCGAGGCAGACTTTATTTTAAGTAGAGTTTGGAAGAGGCTGGGCAGAACAGCCGTAGTGGAGCTGGGGAGGACAGCGGCTGATTTTGCAGCTCTGTCAGCTGCTTCGTTGCCACTAAGGTGTACATGGCTGGGAACCCAAATGAGGGTGCTTTTGCAGCCACGTGCAGCCAGTCGCTGGGCCAGAAGAAGAGTGGAGGTGAGGAGGTGAATGTTGTCCTGTGGCTGTGTGTCTCTGAGGGCCTGGATAGAGGATTTTGAGTCTGCGTGTATGATGATATTAGGGGACTGACTCTCCAGGGCGTGGTGAAGAGCGCCACGAATGGCGACTAGTTCAGCCTGGAGGCAGCTGGCGCCATCTGTTAGACGCCATTGTTTCGTGGTTTGTCCGCTCACAAAAGCCGCTCCCGCTGCTCTTGTGGCAGGATCTACTGACCCGTCTGTGAAGATAGTGAGGGAGGCAAGGGTCGTCAAGTCCTCCATGACCTGTCGCATTTCCAAGCGTAGGGCAGCGGGGAGCCAGTGTGCCTTTGGGCGCTCAAGACTGTGGAGTGATGTGGTGATTGGAGGAGGGCTCCAAGACGGTAGCGTAGCGAAGTTCGGATGAGGGAAGTCCTCGCCCTTACTGAGGAGGGTTTCGTGTATTCCCATCAGTGAGAATGGCTCTGCAGCGCACGCTGGCACAACAGCATTGACCGCCGAAACGGATTGTTGCGGAGGCCTAGCAAGTGCAGATTGCAAAACCTTGGCGGGAGCGCAGCGAAGGGGGTTAGGCAGGTGGCCAGCGTGGGTCGATCCCGCAAGAGATTATTAATGAGAACTTGGCACGAGCGAAAGGTGCAGCAGAGCGTCGGTCGATTGTGTCTTCGAACACACGGCGCCGAGTCGGGACTACCGGCACTCCTGCTGCAAGGTTACAAGATGCTGTAGTCATCTGGGGGCAGTTGATGATGACTCTCAGGGCGCTGTTTGTGTGGCCTCTAGTTTATGGTGTTGAGGGTGTTCGTGAGAGAGATGACAATAAGGCATGGAGCGCTATAGGTCCAGGAGGGGGGATGCGGTGATATGTAACAAAGGTGGACTTCGCGACTTGCACCTGGGAAATATGGCCACCCCACCTTGTTAACAGCACAGTTGGATTGCCCGTAGAACACGGAGATCCTGCTGTTTTCGCGTCCTGTAGGTAAGCATACGGTGGGTGCGGAGGTTGAGGACGGTTGTCGAGCACCGAGTTAGCCCAGCTAGTGGGGCAAGCTTAGTGAAATGATGGGGGACATTGCCGGATAAAAAGCAACCAAAAATTTTATTCAGGCACTATACAGGCTCCTAGCTGAATGATTTTGAGAGCGGGAGACAACATGAATCCCATCACTCAGATGCGCCTAAAGGAAAACGCTTACTTCATTATTTTGACATTCAGCATGTGGACAAGGCACAATTAGGGTAAATGGGTTTTTGTAAAAGAAATAGTAATAAGGATGAAATGTGATATTAGGATGCAAGTTTATCTTATTTATAATCTAGTTAAGAACTCCAGAACAAAAATATTCCAATATGGCTGTCCAAAAAAACATAAATTCAGATACTGATTCGACATTTAAAACTCTCGGGAGATCGCGGAGAAATGCACATGTGAGTTTATTAGCAAGAACCACGAATTAAAAACATACTCGCTTGCACATTCAAAAAAAATGACCCAGTGGTCAGATTACTGACGGGGGCATTATGAAAAAATAAGATTCATTAAGCTCATGAATACACACAATCATGATTTGAAGAATTTTTTTCCCCTTAGTTCCATGGTGAATGTAAGTATAACAGTGACCCCTTTCGACTCTACGTAGAAAACACTAAAGTCGCCAAGACAACGTTTTTTTCTTCTGATAACAGACGTCTGGTGCGTTATACTTACATTTTTACATCCAATGATTTCAGGAAAGTTAAAGGGGCTATCTGGAGAGTCTGTGTCATTTTGTTCTTCATCTGTGTCATAATATGGCTATAAATGAACAAACTGCAAAAATAAAACAGAGTGGCGACGTTGGTAACGGGCTACACTAAGGTCGCCATCTAGTGTTTATGTTTAGTGTCCTCCCGCCGTTGTCGTCGCCCGAAATAAAAAAGAGTAGGTAAATTTGAAACCGTCTATACTTGCAGATACAAAGCTTAAAACAACGCGGAAACAGGGTAGATTATACATTCATGATTATAAACTATTGTGTATCCTCTTCAGTGACACATAAAAATCAGTATGATGCTATAATTCGTAATACATGCCACCTGGCGACATGAGTGCAGGTGGCAACTATACTGTTATCTACGGTAGAGTCTAGATTGAGGCCACACTCCCAGATCATTCTCCCTCATTCACCTTATACTGTTTCCACCTCTCTCTCTCTCTCTCTCTCTCTCTCTCTCTCTCTCTCTCTCTCATCTCGCTTTCTCTCGTCTTCTTCTCTTCTCTCTCTCTCTCTCTCTCTCTCTTCTCTCTCTTCTCTTCTCTCTCTCTCTCTCTCTCTCTCTCTCTCTCTCTCTCTCTCTCTCTCTCTCTCTCTCTCTCTCTCTGTTGTTGTTGTTGTTAATATTTAGTCAACACTGTGGTTGACGCGAGCTTTTGCCTTTAGCAGCCCGCCTGTGGAATTGTGGCATTACAATAACAAAAAAGGCAGTGTGTTGGAGCTACCTTGGGGGAGGGGGTACTCCCGAACGATGGAGGAGAGAGTGGCCAGAGGGACAGACCTGATTACCGCAGCAGCAGCGGCGGCGGCACCTGGATGGCCGGGCTGCGGATGAGGTGGGAGGCGTTCCCTGAGGTGGGAGGTTGCCTCGCAATCAGGATGTAGTGTGGAGTGCAAAGGGGGAGGTGACCTGGCGTGACACAGGTGATGTGCACAGCGCCCTGGCGGATTTCCTCAGAGCAGGGAAAGCCGAAACGGAGACGGGTGAGTCGTCCCGTATTGTGGGGCGATGGATGGGTCTTGGGAAGGGGGTGGTAGGCTGTTGAGCAGCGTACCAGGAGCAGAGGGTGATGACAAGGGACTGTGGCCTCGTGTTGCTGGCGGGACAAGGCGTGCGAGGCAGACTTTATTTTAAGTAGAGTTTGGAAGAGGCTGGGCAGAACAGCCGTAGTGGAGCTGGGGAGGACAGCGGCTGATTTTGCAGCTCTGTCAGCTGCTTCGTTGCCACTAAGGTGTACATGGCTGGGAACCCAAATGAGGGTGCTTTTGCGCCCGTGCAGCCAGTCGCTGGGCCAGAAGAAGAGTGGAGGTGAGGAGGTGAATGTTGTCCTGTGGCTGTGTGTCTCTGAGGGCCTGGATAGAGGATTTTGAGTCTGCGTGTATGATGATATTAGGGGACTGACTCTCCAGGGCGTGGTGAAGAGCGCCACGAATGGCGACTAGTTCAGCCTGGAGGCAGCTGGCGCCATCTGTTAGACGCCATTGTTTCGTGGTTTGTCCGCTCACAAAAGCCGCTCCCGCTGCTCTTGTGGCAGGATCTACTGACCCGTCTGTGAAGATAGTGAGGGAGGCAAGGGTCGTCAAGTCCTCCATGACCTGTCGCATTTCCAAGCGTAGGGCAGCGGGGAGCCAGTGTGCCTTTGGGCGCTCAAGACTGTGGAGTGATGTGGTGATTGGAGGAGGGCTCCAAGACGGTAGCGTAGCGAAGTTCGGATGAGGGAAGTCCTCGCCCTTACTGAGGAGGGTTTCGTGTATTCCCATAGTGAGAATTGCTTCTGCAGCGCACGCTGGCCAACATTGCCGCCGAAGGTTGTTGCGGGGCCTGGCAAGATGAGTTGCAACCTTGGCGGGAGGGGCGAAGGGGTAGGGCAGGTGGGTCATTTTGGCGAGCAGGCAGGCGGTCCGTTCTTCGATACGGCGCCGAGTCGGGACTACCTGGCACTCCTGCTGCAGGTTGCAGATCTTAGTCCATCTGGGGGCGTTGATGATGACTCTCAGGGCGCTGTTTTGTGTGGCCTCTAGTTTATGGTGTAGGGTGTTCGTGAGGGAAATAAGGCATGGAGCGCTATAGTCCAGGAGAGAGTGGATGGCGTGAATGTAAAAGGTGCGCTTCACCTGGAAACTGGCCCCCCCTTTTAAGCCAGTGATTGCCCGTAGAACGGAGATCCTGCTGTTTTCGCGCTCCTGTAGGTAAGCTACGTGGGTGCGGAGGTTGAGACGGTTGTCGAGCCAGATGCCCAGGTATTGGGCGAGTAACCAGGCGAGTGGTGTGTCCAGGATATAGATGGGGGCGCAGCGGCGCGTCACACCAAAGCCATGGCCTTATTTTGCACTTCAGCTTCAAGCTAGTTCCCTACACTTGGTGGTTATGTCCAGTCAGCAGGTGCTGGCTCGTTTTGTGCGTGGGCGGGTCCAGTGCAGTAGAGGAGAGGTTCGTCCGCATAGCTGAGAAGCTTAGTACCGGGTGGCAGTGGGAGAAGTATGAGTTTCTACACATTCAATATGTTAAATAGGAATGGCGATTCAGAATGCCTGCCCTGGGGTGTTCCTTTTCAGTGTTGATGGAGTTGAGACTCTCCCTTGAAGGCAAACTCTGGCCTCTCGGACGGAGGAAGACAATAGACATATTAGAGTTTGCCGTCATACTCCCATGCGGACCAGAAGTCAAAGATACTGTGCAGTTGGCGAGCTCGAAGGTCTCGAGATCGAGAAAGTGCAACTGGGTACATCGGAACTGGACGCATATGGTATGGATAGACATTGCTTCCCAAGCCGCTTCCAAGAGGTCTTGATGCAGAACGACGCCGCCCAGGTTAGCCTGTAGGTCTCAGGCCCATTTAGTCACATACAGCTTGACCCGGAGGGCTAAGGCGAAGGCACCAGGACTTGGGTTTGATCGGTAGGATCGTAGCCTCTTCCATTTTGATGGTAGTTTGCAGGCTCCCAGGGCAGTTGCAGATGCAGCTGGAAGCGAGTCGTGTGCTGCAGCCGGTGCGTTGGACTGGGATGGAACTGTCCACCACGTTCTGTTTTCTGGCAGAAACAGTCTTTCTGCTTCATTCACCGAGCACCGAGGGCTGTGTTTGTTAGATAACGACTGTGAAACGTTCCAGCATCTGGAACTCCTGGCATCCCTGGTGATTTGTGCATGTGGATTTCTACGATAAGATTAGGCATCGGTGACTGCTGGTAGGCACCCCATGCTTCCAAACCGACTTTCCCTTCAAGAAGAAGAAGTCGTATCACCTGCCTGTAAGCTGTGGAACCTGGTACGACTGTGGATTTCTCTTGCCAGTCACACAGTGAGCCATGATGTGTAGGAAAAGGAAGTTCTTGCCATGCCGAACGGCGACCAGGATCCCGTTGCAGCCGATGGATACTGGCTGGCTAGAAGTGTATACCGCGAGGAGGATGACAAGAACGTCATTATCCACGGTGCCGACAGGGCATTGTGGTGCATGCCATCTCTAGGGGCATTTGTAGATGGGACCCAATTCTTGTGTCGCCTCTTACGGTGGTCCATGGCGATCGAGGGTCAGTGCACTGCAGACTACAGAGGGTCAGATGTTGCAAGACCGCTTTACGTCTCGGGAAGGTAGTGGATACAATCTCTCTGGAGGACTGGAAGGGTATTGACTGTGTATTTGGGAGTCACGCAGGCAAATGGGCAAATTGGCCTGGGACCTTGGTTGGTGCCACCGTCCTCGTACACCTTCCCCGTTTCTCTATGGTTGATTCTAACGTTTCCAGGTACCTGTCCCATACACATCTACTACATAGAGGGTTCCTATAATACTAAATCAATATAATACTATAAATATGTTACTATAATCAAGGATTTTCTAAGTGAAAATTAGCCGTATCACCAAAATGGTTCATGGAGCTTCTGAGTAATTGGATCGTTTGGTCTCCCTCTCAAAATCATAGTAGGACCCTGTAGAATGCCTGCAACAAAATTGGGTGCTTTATCCGGCATTCCCCATCCCTGAAACTGGTCCTTAGCGGCCGGATACAGGTATTGTGCGACGTCAAGCCAGGCGACGGGTTGTGTCCAGGCAGTATAAGAGGGCGCGCGGCAGCGTCACACCAAAGGCATGGCCTGGATTTGCCACATTCAGCTTCAAGCCAGTTCCCTACATGGTGGTTAGTCAGTCAGCGTTACATGGCCCCGG
>JACEEZ010016052.1:0-10000 GCA_016584305.1 Chionoecetes opilio
AAAAACAATTCCAGGAAATTTACGAATGACGAAACTAATGAAAATAAAAAAAAATCCTACAATATGACCATCATTATGCAGGTCACGTGTCACTCCTACCAATACCATGTGACCTCGAGGATATGACCTTGACCTATCACCCTCCAACCACCCACACACCCTCACCCCACCACGACCCACCCATCCCTCACCCCCATCACCCTAAACCCGCGCCCCTGGAAAATTACAGTGATGGGCGTGGTGTGGGTGGGTGGGTGAAGGTTGGTTTTGAGTGGGCGTAGCGTGGGCGTAGTGTGGGCGTGAGGATGACAGCCAGGGTGGGCGTGATGCATAATAGTGCGGGGGCGTTGTTCCTGCCCTCGCACGACCCGAGTCCCCACCTACACCAACACCTGGACAAACACGCGCTGGAACAGGTAATTTGATCCCTCCTTCTTCGGCCCCTTCGTCAGGTTATGTTACTGTCTAATTATTGACTTTCAGGTATTCCGTGTTGTTGTCGTTTTTGTTTTTTGGGTAAGGGGGGTATGTATGTCAGGCCTTTTTTTATATATTCATGTGTGGTTTTTTTTTTTTTTGCATTCCTTTCCCCTTCGTCAGGTTATGTTACACTTCTTTTTTTAACACTTCTTACGTTTTTTTCTTCTTTTTTTAACACTTTTTACGCTTTTTTTCTCTTTTTAACACTTTTTACACTTTTTTCTCTTCTTTTACACTTTACGCTTTTTTTTCTCTTTTAACACTTTTTACGCTTGTATTCTCTTTTTTTAACACTTTTACGTTTTTCTTTTTTTTTAAACTAATTTTGCTTTTTTTTCCTTTTATTTTTTCCTTTTTTTTAAAAACTTTTTTTTTCTCTTTTTTTACACTTTTTACGCTTTTTTTCTCTTATTTTAAATACGCTTTTTTTTCTCTTTTTTTACACTCTACGCTTTTTTCTCTTTTTTTTAACACTACGCTTTTTTTCTCTATTTCTACTTTTTTACACTTTTTACGCTTTTTTTCTTTTTTTTAACACTTTTTACGCTTTTTTTCTTTTCTTTTTACACTTTTTACGCTTTTTTTCTTTTTTTTACACTACACTTTTTTTCTTTTTTTAACACTACACTTTTTCTCTCTTTGTTTAACACTTTTTACACTTTTTTTCTCTTTTTTTAACACTTTACGCTTTTTTTCTCTTTTTACACATTTTACACTTTTTTCTCTTTTCTTTTACGTTTGAGTTTTTTTTTATTATTATTTTTTGTTTGACCTTCTATGCTTTCAGATCCTCCTTATAGGTAAAGTGGTGACCCCTCCTTCGGCCCCTTCGTCAGGTTGTTACTCGCTAATTATTGACTTTCAGATAGCTACTCCATGATTTTTTTTTTTTTTTTTGCATATAAGGCTTTTTTTCGTTTGCAATTTTTGTTTATTATTATTATTATTATTATTATTTTTTTTTTTTTTTTTATATATAGGCTTTTTTCGTTTGCATTTATGTTTAATGTTTGTTATTTTATTGTGTTTATTTTTTGTTCGTGTTTTGGTGTGGTTTATTACCGCCGCCAACGACGTTGGAGGGGTTATGTTTTCACCCCGATCTGTTCTGTCTGTCTGTCTGTCTGTTGTTAGTGTACAGGATTTCTTGAAAAGTTACGAATATATTTTGGGCCAAACTCGGTATACCAAGTCTATTTGGTATAAGGAAGAACGGGTTTAATTTTGATGAAATCTATTGACAATGTTTCCATGGCAACCAATTGTGAAATATTCGGCCGGAGGTATGCGTCATACTGACTGCAATTTTAATATATAATATATATAAATATATATTATTATAAATTTTTTTTTTTTTTTTTTTTATATTATTTTTTATTTTTTTTTTTTTTTTTTTTTTTTACTTCTTTATATTCGGGCGGAGGTATGCGCTCTACTGAGTCCCCCCCCCCCCCCCCCCCCCCCCCCCCCCCCCCCCCCCCCCCCCCCCCATTTCTCTAATGTTTCATTTTTATTTTTGTAGTTTGTTCGATTGAGTTTTGTAATGAAATGATTATGTTGAAATTTTAAATTATTTTTACTCATCTCCCTTTTTTTTCCCCCATTTTTTCTTTCTTTCTTCCTTCACATAAAAGGGCTGGTTTGTGTGTGTGGGTGTGTGGGTGTGTGTGGTGGTTTTTTTTGTTTTTTGTGTGTGTAGCGCATGAATGCCCCCATTTACTCACAAACAAAAATGGCGAACACACACAAAACACACACACACACACACACACACACACACACACACACACACAACACCCCCCACACCCCAAAACACCACACACACAACACACACAAGGCCTTTTCTTTTTTTCTAAATTCATTCCCTTCTAAAGTGTAAACCTATTTAGTCCCTTTTCTTTTCACTTTTTATTTTTTTTCCCCCCCCCCCTTTTTCTCTCTCTTTTTTTCCCCCCTCCTCTCTTCTCTCCTTTTTCTCTCTCTCCTCTCCTCTCTCTATTCTCTCCTCCCCCTCTCTCTCCTCCTCTCTCTCTCTTCTCTCTCTTTTTCTCCTCTTTTCTCTCCTCCCCCTCCTTCTCTCCAAAAGAAAGCCCAAGAGAGAAAGGAGGAGAGGAGAAGAGAGAGAGAGGAGTGAGTGAGTGTTTATTTTGACTGAAGGATCATTTAAAAAAAAGGGAGGTTGAGAGGAGGAAAAGGGGGAGAGAGAGAGAGAAAGAGAGGGGGAGAGAGAGAGAGAGAGGAGAGAGGAGAGAGAGAGGGAGAAGGAGAAGAGAGTAACCTTTCCCAGATTTTACCCCTTCCCCCCCCTCCCCTCCTCCCCCCCCCCCCCCCCACTTCTCCACAGGGTTAGTTGCTAATTCTCTTCCACCCTCTCCTAAATTCCCCCCCCCTCCCTTGTTACCTCTCTCTCTCTCTCTCTCTCTCTCTCTCTCTTCCCTTTTCTCCTCCTTTTCCCCTTCTCTCTCTCTCTTCTCTCTCTCTCTCACTCCCCTTTTCCCCCTTCTCCCCTCTCCCTTCTCCCACTCAATTCCCCCTTTACTTACCCCTAACCTCTCACTCCCCATCATCCCACTCCTTTCCCACTCAATTTCCCCTCTTTTTCCCACCCACCCATTCCCCCTTTACTCATTCCACCCCATTCCCTCTCACTCAGTCCCTCTCAACAGATTCGAAGGGAGAGGGAACCCAGTAAGCACGGGGAAAAAACCAGGGGGGGAGGGGGAAACGGGTGGGGGAAAAAAGTTGGGAGTCAGGGGGGAAATAGATCAAGTGGAGGAGGGTGGATGAACAGGTGTCAGGGGGGGGGGGGGATTGGAGGGGGAGAAGGGGGGGTTAGGTCAGTGCCAAAGAGGAGGAGGAGGAGGAAGGGAGGAGGAGGAGGAGGATTTGGATTTTGGTAAAAAAGACGGGCCCAAGATGAGCGGGAAAAAGGGGAGAGAGAGAGAGGAGAGAGAGAGAGAGAGGAGAGAGAGGAGAAGAAGGAGAGGAGAGAGAGAGAGGAGAGAGAGAAGAGAGCAATGCATTAAACCCATCCCAAAAGGTGCTAGAACCCCCCTATGCGGTATGCGATTAGATGCCTATTTTTTTTGCCAAAATGGCCCCAAACCTGAGTGCAAAAGGGGAAAATAAGTTTTTATGGGGAAAAAGAGAAAAGGAGGGGGGAGGGAAAAGAGGAGGAGAGAAAAGGGGGCGAGAGAGAGAGAGAAAAAGAGGAGGGGAGAGGAGGAGAGGAGAGAGGAGGAGGGGAGGAAGGGGGAGGAGAGAGAGAGAGAGAGAGATAATGATTGTAATTTGATTCAAAAGTAAAAAAAAATGGGGGAAAAAGAGAGGAGAGGAGAGAGAGGAGAGAGAGAAGAGGAGAGAAGAGAGAAAAAGACGAAGAGAGAGAGAGAGAGAGGAGAGAGAGAGAGAAAAGGAGAGAAGAGAGGAGAGGAGAGAAAAGAGAGAGAGGAGAGGGGGAGAGGAAGAAATGTTTTAGTATTCAAAAGTAAAGAACATGGGGGAAAATACCAAAAAAAAAAAAAAACAAGCCTTTAAAAATACAAAAATATAACATTTACTACAATAGAAGAAAAAAATCGTTTGTGGGAAATAGAAAATAAAATCACGAAACTCAGCAACAAAACAAAACAAAATTAAACTAGAAATATAAACCACAAATTAAAACTAGATTAAACAATTCAACTAGAAAGACATAAAACACATAGAAAAGAACACTAGAATAAAGGCAACCAGCGAATATAAGTATAAATAAGGCAATCCAGCTCAAAGAGGAGAAACTTAAAGGATATTTTTACAAGGGGATGAGAAGTTACCAATAAAGAGTGACCTTGAGTGGGACCTCGAATTACTTGAAGGTGGTGGTGGTGGTGGGGGTGGTGGTGGGGGTGTTGGGGGTGGTGGTAGTGGTGGGGTGGGGTGGTGGTGGTGGTGGTGGTGGTGATGATGGTGGTGGTGGTGAACTGGTAAGGAATGAGGCTTGTGTATTAGAGAGAGGAGAGAGAGAGAGAGATGAGAGGGAGAGAGAGGGAGAGATGGGAGAGAGATGAAGAGAGAGATGAGGGTGGGAGGAGAGAGATGAGAGAGATGAGGGAAGAAGAAAGAGAGGTAGAGAAAGGAAGAGAGTTGAGAGAGAGAGAGAGAGAGAGAGAGAGAGAGAGAGAGAGAGAGAGAGAGAGAGAGTATTAGCTAGAAGATAGAGAGATTTAAAATTAGAGAGCTTTAGAGAGAGAGTTTAAAAAAATTGTGTCGTTTTAGGAGTTGTGTTTGAGTAAGTTTTTTTTCTTCTTTTTTTTTTACATGCATATTTTACTTTTTTTTTTTTTTTACAGCGGCACATTTCTTTGTTTATCTTGTTTACATGTACCACTTGGCCTTTGTTTACCCTAGTATGTTTGTAATGGCCCCTTTTTTTTCCTGTACCATATTTTGTTTACAATGGTACCCTTTGAAATGCCTCCCTTGGCGTTACTTTGGTGTTTTCAGCGGCGTAGTCTAGCCTTTGTTTACATTGGCGCACCCTTCCCCCCCCCCCCCCCCCCTGAGAGACACCCACAAATGCCCTCCCCCTCCCTCTCTTCCCCCCCTGAGAGACACCCACAAATGCCCTCCCCCTCCCTCTCTTCACCCCCTTTCCCCTTCCCCCTGAGAGACACCCACAAAATCCCTCCCCCTCCCTCTCTTCCCCCCTTTCCCCTTCCCCTCCTTCCCCCTCCCGAGTGACATCCAGCTGTCGTTGATTAATAGTTCCACCTTCACCTCCTCACCTCCCCCATCACCCCTTACCCCTCCACCCCTCCCTCTTTCCCTCCCCAACCATGTCACCCTCCCCACCTCCCCATCACCCCTCACCCCTCCACCCCTTTCTCTTCCCCTCCCCAACCGTGTCACCCTCTCCCTCAACTCCCCCATCACCCCTCAGCCCTACACCCCCTCCCCAACCTGTCACCCCTCCTACCTCCCCATCACCCCTACACCCCCACTCTTCCCTCTTAAACCATGTCAACCCTCTCCCCTGTCTCCATCCTCTTCCTCACTACTTCCCTCTCACATCCCTCTCCAGTGTCAGCCCCTCTCCCTACTCCCATCCCCTCTCGTCCCAGTTCCTTCCCTCTCCAATCCCTCACCATGATCAGCCCCTCCTAACCCCCTTCCCCTTTCCCTCTCCACCCCTCCCTTTCCCCTCTCCCCATCCCCTCTCCCTTCACACCCCTCTCCCTTCCCTCCCCCCCCCCACCGTCACCCCCATGTCTCACTGCCCTGGTAGTGTAGCGTCTTGCCGCCCCACCCTAGATGGTCATGGCCCCTCCCCCCAGTCCTAGCCTTGTCAAGTTCTGCTAATGCTCCTTACCTCCCTACTACCTCCTCCCTCCTCTCCCTCCCTCCTCCTTCTCCTCCTCCTCCTCCTCCTCTCCTCCACCTCCTCTCCCTTTCACCTCTTTCCCCTCCCTATCCTTTCTCCTCCCCTCTCTTCCCTCTCCCTCTCCTTCGCTTCCAATCTATATTTCTTACCGTACTTCTTTAACTCTTCCTCTCTCTCTCTCTCTCTCCTCTCTCCTCTCTCCTCTCTCTCTCTCTCTCTCTCTCTCTCTCTCTCTTCTCCTTCTCTTCTCTCTCTCTCTCTCTCTCTCTCTCTCTCTTCTCTCTCTCCTCTCTCTCTCTCTCCCTCTCTCCCTTCTTGTATCTTCATCTTTACTCTTCATTTCGCCCTTTTTTAACCTTCTTCTCTCTCTCTCTCTCTCCTTCTCTCCTCCATCTTTTTTCCATTCATACTTCTTATCTTCGTTCATTCCTTCATTCCTTCCATCATTGCTTTTTTTCCCTTATTCCCTTCCTCCTTCCCCCTTCCATCCCACCTCCTCCATCCCACCTCCTCCATCACTCCTATCCTCTCCATTCTTTCTTCCATTCTAAACTTATATACCACTCACCTTAACCTCCTCCTCTCCCTTCCTCTCCCTACCTCTCTCTCACCCTACCTCCCTTCCCCTCCCCCCCTTCCTTCCTCTCCCCCTCCTGTACCTCCCCTCCCCAACCAACCCTCCTATCCCCCCTTTCTCTCCTAATGACAGGTGCAAAAAGCTGTTTATCCCTCGGTCAACTCCCTCTATGTATAAGGAATGGGGGTCACCGCTGCCACCAATGTACACTTGCCCATTATTGTGATTTTATCCGTAAATGGGTAAGCTCAGTCCTCGGTTGCATTATCCAAGGGTGTGTGGCCTTTCTCTCTCTCTCTCTCTCTCTCTCTCTCTCTCTCTCTCTCTCTCTCTCTCTCTCTCTCTCTTCTCTCTCTCTCTCTCCTTCCTTTCTCGCTACCTCCTTTCTCCTACTCACAAGATTTACCTGAAGAAGGAGATAAAGGTGTGGTTATGGTAATTGATTCACTCCATATTGATTAGAGAGAGAGAGAGAGAGAGAGAGAGAGAGAGAGAGAGAGAGAGAGGAGAGAGAGAGAAGAGAGAAGAGAGAGAGAGAGAGAGAGGAGAGAGAGAGAGGAGAGAGAGAGAAAAGAGAGAGAGGAGAGAGAGGAGAGAGAGAGAGAGAGAGAGAGAGGTGACATAAACAGAAGGAGGGTGTGAGGAAAAGCGAATGACTGATAGTGCTCGAGGGAAAAATGAAGGAAAGGAGAGAAGGAGAGAGGGGAAGGAGGGAAGGAAGGAAGGGAGGGAGGGGAGGGGAGAGGGGAAGGAGGGAGGGGAAACAAGGGGTCAGAGGGCACGTGGTGAGTCCTAAGGCTACAGGAAGTGGTGGTCCCATTTGAGGGGTGAATAAGGCAGACTACTACTACTACAACTACTTTTTTTTTCTTTTTTTTCTACTACTACTACTACTTTTTTTCTTCTTTTTTTCTACTACTACTACTACTTTTTCTTTTCTTTTTCTACTACTACTACTACTACTACTTTTTTTTCCTTTTTTCTACTACTACTACTACTACTACTACTACTACTACTACTACTACTACTACTACTACTACTTTTTCCTTTTTCTACTACTACTACTACTATTACTACTTTTTTTTTCTTTTTTTTTCTACTACTACTACCACTACAACTAAATGATATCTCCACCACATGTTTATTTATGAAATATATGCGGGCTCCACTAATTGGAGGTCACCACTACTACTACTACTACTACTACTACTACTATATACTACTACTACTACTACTACTACTACTACTACTACTACTTATAATAACTAGCCTTAGACGCCCTGTGCCTATAAGGAAAAGCAGGGGAAGGGAAGGGAAGGGAAGGGGAGAGAAGGGAAGGGAAGGGAAGGGAAGGGAAGGGAAGGGAAGAGAAGAGAAGGGAAGGGAAGGGAAGATAAGGGAAGGGAAGGGAAGGGAAGGGAAGGGAAGGGAAGGGAAGGGAAGAGAAGAGAAGGGAAGGGAAGGGAAGGGAAGGGAAGGGAAGGAAGATAAAGGAAGGAAGATAAAGGAAGGGAAGATAAAGGAAGGAAAAGAAGGGGAGGGAAGGGAAGGAAGGAAGGGAAGGTAAGAGAAGGTAAGAGAAGAGAAGGGAAGAGAAGGGGGGGGAGAGGAAGGGAAGGGAACAGAAGAGAAGGGAAGAGAAGGGAAGGGAAGGGAAGGGAAGGGAAGGGAAGGGAAGGGAGGAAGGAAGGAAGAGAAGAGACGGGAAGGGAAGAGAAGAGAAGAGAAGAGAAGAGAAGGGAAGGGAAGGGAAGGGAAGGGAAGGGAAGAGAAGAGAAGAGAAGAGAAGAGAAGAGAAGAGAAGAGAAGAGAAGAGAAGAGAAGATAAGGGAAGGGAAGGGAAGGGAAGGGAAGGGAAGGGAAGGGAATGGAAGGGAACAGAAGAGAACAGAAGAGAAGGGAAGGAAGGGAAGGGAAGGGAAGGGAAGGGGAGGGAAGGGAAGGGAAGGGAAGGGATACAAAAAAGAGGGAAGGAAGGTGCAGCAAAACAAACAAACACACACATCCAAAATACACAGGCCATTTCTTTTCTGAGGGCGTGGCAGGGTGGCAGGGTGGCAGGGTGGCAGGGTGGAAGGGTGGCAGGGTGGGGTGAAGGAGGAAAGGAATGGGTAGAGGGGGTACAGGAAGGGGTGTGGTGTGTGGAAGGCCATACGTCACTTAGAAAAATGTGTGTGTGTGTGTGATGTGTGTGTGTGTGTGAGTGTGTGTGTGTGTGTGTGTGTGTGTGTGTGTGTGTGTGTGTGTGTGTGTGTGTGTGTGTGTGTGTGTGTGTGTGTGTGTGTGTGTGTGTGTGATTGCCTCCACGTTTTACCTTGTGCAATAAAGAATGTGTTACCAAATTTACGAATTGCGTCACTCTTTTGTAACGCATGTAGCTTATAGTGTCACCGTGTTCCTTTTGTTGCTTTGCCCTTCATTCCTCCCTTGTGTGTTACTTCTCTTACTGTTACTCCTTCTTTTATTGTTATTATTACTATATTAAATTATTGCTATATTATTCATTTTATTATTTTTATTACGATACTATTTTTTTTTACTGTTTTTCTGCCTTTTCCTTCATTTTATTTCTCGTTTTTCTCGTTTTTTTTTTTTTTTTTTTTTTTACATCACAAAGGACTGGCCAAGGACAACAAAAATAAGAGGCCTATCCTTACTAGAAGTGTTGCTTACCCTTACTATTATTTCCCCTTTTGTATTATTGTTTTCCATAGACCCACAACAGGCCTTGGTTTATCTTCTGTAAGGGCATCTCCTAGTAAAATTTAAAAGGTTTGCCGTAAAAATAATGGCAATATATGTGTTCCAGAATATAAACTGTCTCGTGTGTCATTCTCTATAGTCTCTTTGTCAAATCTTCATACATAATTTAGTGGTCTTTATATTATTATCATCCACATTTAACTTCCTATCTATTATTTTGATGTATTTCTCCTACCCCCATTTATTTACCTTTTGATGTGTTGTGTTTGTGTGTGACGTATTATTATGTGACGTGAACTGTTATGGTGTTGGCTAGGCACTGAGGAGGCTTATGTGTTCCCCTGGTTCTGTGAGGTGCCAAAGTGCCTACCAGGGATGCCACGGGTGCCAGGTAAGCAGTGCCATCTCAGTGTGTCTTGTGGCAGTGGTGGTGGTGGTGGGGTAGTAGCAGTAGTAGTTGTTGGTGGTGAAGGTGGTATTGGTAGTTGTTATAGTTTAGTAGTTTATATAGTAGAAGGTTGTAGTTTGAATAGTGATGTTGAGACAGTGGTATAAATTGATAGTTATTGGTGGTGGTGTTGATGATAGAGGGAGTGTGAAGTTTGACAGTGGTGATGATGGTGATGATAGGAGTATGTAGTGACAGTGGTGATGATGGTGATGATAGAAGGGGTGTGTAATGACAGTGGTGATGAAGTAACAGGAGAGTGAATAATAATACTGATGATACGTACATATAAAGAGTTAGGTACAGTAGTGGTAGTAGTAGTAGAAGTAGTAGTAGGCAAGGAGGTAGGTAGGTGTTGGTGATAGTAGTAGTAGTAGTAGTAGTAGAAGTAGTAGTAGGCAAGGAGGTAGGTAGGTGTTGGTGATAGTAG
>JACEEZ010016052.1:12500-16008 GCA_016584305.1 Chionoecetes opilio
TCCTCCCTTTCCTGCTCCTTTTTTCTCCCTTCCCTCTCTTTTCCTCCCTTTCCTCCCTCTTTTCTCTCTCTTTTCCTCCTTTTTTTCCCTCCCTTTTCTCCCTTTTCCTCCCTTTCCTCCTCTTTTCTTCCCTTTTCCCCCTTTTTCCCTCCCTTCTCCCTTTTCCCCCTCCTTCTTCATTTTTCCTTTTCTTCTTTTCCCTTTTTCTCCTTTTTCCCCTCTATCTCCCTTTTTTCTCTTACTTCTCTCCCTTTTCCTCCCTTTCCTCCCTTTTTTCCTCCTTTTCGTCCTTTCCTTCTCTCCCTTTCCTCCTTCACATCTCCCTTTTCCTCCCTTTCCTCCCAACTCTTAGGCAAAACTTTTCTCACTCTTATTTTCCTCCTCTTCCTCCTCTCCTCCTCCTCCTCCTCCTCCTCCTCCTCCTCCCCCCCCTCCTCCTCCTCCAAGGTAGTCATTACACCAAGGAAGAGGAGAACGAAGAGCAGGAAGAAGAAACAAATACTTTAGACTCACCCACGTAACCAAACCCTTCCCTTTTTTTTTTATCATTTTTATTTTCGTCTCAAAGGTCACACACAAAAAATTACTTCAAAAAAATTCACCCATGAGGGAATGAGGCATCGTAATGAGGTGCTGGGATATGAGGAGGACCTGGGCGGCTTCGAGGAGGAGGTGTGAGTGTGAGGGAAGGACCAAGTACCACCTCAGTACCACAGGGGAACTACTAACCCTGTGGCGGAAGTTAGAACAGGTGTGGTAGCGGTGGTAGTGGTGGTGTTGTTTGTTCCTTTGTTCCTCTTCCTGTTCTTCTATTGCCATGCCGGACACCTGGCTTCCTCCTCCTCCTTCCTCCTCCTCCTCCTCACGCCCACGCACCCCCACCCAAGCCCCCCGCCGCCCCAGGACCCGCGGGCGTGAGGGGGGCGGTGGGGGAGGAGTGGTGTTGGAGCTATAATGAGGCTTATGTTGCGCCGCTCAAGAGAATATCAACCATGTACAGACTGCATTGCTATAAGGTGTGTGTGTGTGTGTGTGTGTTGTGGGTGTGTGTGTGTGTGTGTGGTGTGTGTGTGTGTGTGTGTGTGTGTGTGTGTGTGTGTGTGTGTGTCTATATATTGTGTTGTTGTTTTTCCTGTATGCCTTCGGGTGAGAATTACATTTTTATTATTATTATTATTATTATTAATTAACCTATTTTATTCACATCCATTTATTCAACCTATTCAATCATGTTATTTTACCCCATACACGACCTTGAGGAATTATACTTTTCAAAAAAACACTATCTTCGTATCAAAAACCTTATACCATCCGTAGCCCATTCTTCATTTTATACAATCATCAACATATTTTACCACTTTACCCCATACACGACCTTAAGGACCTCCATACTTTCTCCTGCAGGCGGCGGTGGCGGGGCTGCTGGGGGAGTACGTGGCCAGGCTGAGCGAGGTAGCGGGCTCTCTCATCACGTGCGGCCCCGTGCTGAACTGGCTGGAGCTCGACAACAGAGGGCACAGACTTATAGTGACCGACGACTCCGACATCAACACGCCCGCCGTTGCTGCTGCCTATGTCGTCAAGAGGTACATCGCGCAGGCCTCCGATGAGATATCCTTCGAGGTGAGTTTTTGATTTTTTTAAATTTTCGGATTATTGAATTTTTGGATTCTTGGATTTTTGGATTCTTGGATTTTTAGATTTTTGGATTTTTGGATTTTGGAATTTTTGGATTTTTTTTTTTGGAAAGGTAGTTTGCCTTTTTTTTTTTTTTTTTTTTTTTTTTTTTTTTTTTTTTTTTTGGCGTTGGAGGAGTCATTGTAGTTCTGTGCGTGTATCTATTTGTCCTTGTTTTCGTTTTTGTTTTGCTTGTTTTCTTGCTTGTACGTTCTTTCTCATGTCCTTCTTTCTGTCTTGTCATTTCGTTTCATCTCTTTGTATATTTTTCTTCTTTCGTGTGTTGTCTTTTTCTTCTTTCTATCGTTCTTTCTTTATGTCCTCCTTGTGTCTTGTCCTTCATTTCCTGGTGTTCGTATATTTTTTCTTCCTTCTTTTCATTCTTTCCTTTGCTATTTCTTTCTTTCTTGCTTTCTTTCTTTCTTTCTTTCTTTCTTTCTTTCTTTCTTTCATTTCCTCGTGTATATTTTTTCTTCCTTCTTTTCATTCTTTCCTTTGCTATTTCTTTCTTTCTTTCTTGCTTTCTTTCTTTCTTTCTTTCTTTCTTTGTCTAAGGAAAGTGAGCAAGAAAATATAAATGTTTCCTTTGAGTGTCGAATTTTTTGTTTACTTTATGTCTCTTCTCTCTCTCTCTCTCTCTCTCTCTCTCTCTCTCTCTCTCTCACTCTCTCTCTCTCTCTCTCTCTCTCTCTCTCTCTCTCTCTCTCTCTCTCTCTCTCTCGTTATTTCTTCATTTTATGTGTAATTTTTTTTCTTCTTTTATTTCTTCCTCTCTTTCTCAATTCACATGTTTCTTCACACCAAAATCTCCTACATTTCTTCCTCCATCCTTTATCAATATTTATCTAGTGTTCACAGTCTCCATTCTCTACTAAATCCTTCTTTATAAATGCCATAAGAGTGTGTTTACCGAAGAAAAGTGTGGTACATACGTCCTTACGGGCCTGACTTGCCTTTCCATCTCCTGAGCTCACGAAAACAGGTGAAAAGGAAGGAAGGAAGGAAGGAAGGAGGAGGAGGAGGAGGAGGAGGAGGAGGAGGAGGAGGAGGAGGAGGAGGAGGAGGAGGAGGAGGTGGTGGTGGTGGTGGTAGGAAACAGGGAAAAAAGAAGAGAGGAGGAGGAGAGGAGGAGGGGAGGAGGAGGAGGAGGAGTAGAGTAGAGAGGAGGAGGAGGAGGAGGAGGAGGAGGAGGTGGTAGGAAACAGGGAAAAAAGAAGAGAGGAGGAGGAGGACGATAAGGAAGATAAGAAGGAGGAGGTGGTGTAAAGGGAAAAAAGGAAAAAGAAGGAAGGAAGAAGAAGGAGGAGGAGGAAGAAGATAAGGAATAGGTGGTATTAAAGGAACGAGGGTAAGAAGAAGAGAGAAGAGGAGGAGGAGGAGGAGGAAGGGAAGAAGGAAGGAGGTGATGGTGAGTGGGTGGCAAAGATTTTATTGGAATGGCCTGAAGGAGGAGGAGAGGAGGAGGAGGAGGAGGAGAGGAAGAGGAGGAGGAGGAGGAGGAGGAGGAGGAGAGGAGGAGGAGGAGGAGGAGGAGGAGGAGGAGGAGGAGGAGGAGGAGGAGGAGGAGGAACCAGGAAGGAACCAGGAAGGAAGGAGTAAAGGGGAAAACCTCGCGATGGTTCTCATAATTCCGTCACATTATTTGGATTTGTTTTGGTGTTATGGGAGCGGCTTGCATTGATAAGGGAGGGCGTGGGGAGTGGTTGGAGGGCGTGGGGAGGAGTAGGGAGTTGTGGGGAAGAGTGGGGAGTGATAGGGGGAAGTGGGGAGTGGAGTGGTAGGGAGGATTGGGGAGTGGTAGGGAGGGTGGGGAGTGGTAGGGGGGTGGGGA
>JACEEZ010016053.1:0-16565 GCA_016584305.1 Chionoecetes opilio
CGGGGGGGGGTTTCGGAAAAATTTCACCGGGGCCCCGGGGGCACGGGGCCCCCCAACCCCGGGGAACCCCCCCCCTAGGCGAGAAACCAGCATTCCCTCACGGTTACGCCGACTTCTTGTCTTTGAAAATTCTGCACGTACCGGTAATATGTGCTGGACGGTACTCTGTGGGGGACAGGGCCTTAACTTATGCGCTACTTTACTACTGCTGCTACTACTAGGGAAATTTACGCTATTCCAAATTTTTCCATTCCAAAAATTCGTTGAAATAATTCGTCCCCCAAAAGTGAAATGCGTCAAACTGGAATATAATAAAAAAGCCCTTTTTGCGCCCCTTCCAACACTTTGTTTCTTTTTCTTTTTCTTTCTTGAAATAGGTTTTTTCGTGCGTTTCGTTTATTTACTCTTTTTTTCCTTTTTTACCCCTTTTCCCTTTACTTTCGCCCTATCTTTCCTCCACCCCTACCCTCCTTCTTTTTCCTTTCCTTTCCTTTTTTTTCCCCCTTTTATTCTTTCCTCCTACTTTCCCCCTTCTTTTTCTTCTTTTTTTTTCTTGAAATAAGTACTTAGAAAAATCTTAAGATTTTCTTTCTTGAAATAGGGACTGTTTAGTACCTTTAAACCCCCTTAGCCCAGATTTTTCCTTTTCTATAAAAAATATTTGTTATATTAAAAAAGTCACTGAAATTGCCAAATTTAGTTAGTGAACACGGATATAAAGAGGTAATCTATAAAAACTGGTTATTCACTTAAAAAAAGTCAATGGTACCCAAATTCAATGGAATTACTTTCGGGGTCCACTGGTTTAAACCTCTGTTTTTGAAGTGGTAAAGGGTCCGTTTTTGAAATATTCTGTGAAGCCTTTAATGCCAGTGCAGAGAGGAATAAGGTTGATAATTCCTTGAACACCCTTATGATAGCTGTACAGAGAGGGAATAAGGGTGACAATGCCTTGCTAATACCCTTTTGTGGCTGAGAGGAAATAAGGGTGTTAATCCTTTGCAAATACCCTATGATAGCTGTGCAGAGGGGGAATAAGGTGATAATGCCTTGCAACACCATGATAGCTGTGAGAGGGGGAAATTTAAGGGGTGTTAATCCCTTGCAATACCTATGATAACTGTACAGAGAGGGAATGAGGGTGATAATCCCTTTTGCTAACCCTATGATGTGTGCGAGAGGAAAAAGGGGTGTTAATGCCTTGCAAAAACCCTATGATAGCTGTGCAGAGAGGGAATAAGGGTGATAAGCCTTGCTAACCCCCTAGATAGTGTGCAGAGAAAAAAATAAGGAGTAATGCCTTGTAATACCCATGATAACTGTACAGAGGGGGAAAAGGGGTTAGGCCTTTGCTAAATCTTTTGATAGCGGCAGAGGGGGAATAAGGGTGTAAGCCTTGCAATACCCATGATAGCTTGCAGAGGGGGAAAAAGGGGGTTTTTAAATCCTTGTAACCCCCTTGATAGCTGTGAAGGGAAAGGAAAAAGGGATGTTAATCTTGCTAACACCCATGATACCCTTTAATCCCCAGAGAAAAAAGGGAAAAGGGAGACAAGCCTGCTAACACCCCGAAGCGTGCGAAGGGGAATAAGGATGTTAATTCCTTGCTAAAACCCAATGATGCCGCAGAGAGGAAAAAAGGGTGCAACCCTTGAAAAAACCTATGATGGTGTGAGAGAAGGAATAAGGGTTTTAATGCCTTGCTAATACCCTAGAGGCGGCAGAGGGGGGAATAGGGTCCAATCCCTTGTAACACCCTAGTGAATGTGCAGAGAGGGAATAAGGGTGCAATGCCTTGCTACCCCCTATGATGGTGTGCAGAGAGGGAAAAAGGGTGAAAATGCCTTGCAACCCCCTTGATGGTGTGCAGAGGGGGGAATAAAGGTGTTAAGCCTTGCTAATCCCCTATGAGGCTTGCAGAGAAAGAATAACGGTGGTAACCCTTTTGCTAACACCCTGATGGCTGTGCAGAGAGGGAAAAAGGGTACAATGCCTTGCTAAAAACCCATGAGGGCTGTGCAGAGAGGGAAAAAGGGGGTTTTAATCCCTTTGCTAATCCCCTATGGGCTGGCAGAAAAGGGAATAAGGGGACAATGTTTGTAACACCTATGAGGGGCTGGAGAGAGGGAATAAGGGTTTTTAATGCCTTGTAACACCCTATGATGGCTGTGCAGAAGGGAATAAGGCTTTTAATCCCCTGTAATACCCTATGAGGCTGTGCAGAGGGGGAATAGGGGGACAATGCCTTGAACCCCCTAGATGGGGGGTGCAGAGGGGGAATAAGGGTGTTAATCCCTTGCTAACCACTGTGTTACTGGCAGAGAAGGAATAAGGGTGACAATGCCTGCAAACCCCCCATGAGGGCTGTGCAGAGAGAGAAGATGGTGAAAATCCCTTTGCAAAATATGAGGTGTGCAGAGAAGGAAATGGGTGTTAATGCCTTGCTAATACCCTAGATGCTGTGCGAGAGGGAAAAAGGGGACTATCCCTTTGCTAACCCCCTAATGGCGTGCAGAGAGGGAATAACGGTCATTTTGCCTAGCAACCCCCATGAGGCTGTGCAGAGAGGGAAAAAGGGGGACAATCCCTTTGTTAACCCCCTTGATGGCTGTGCAGAATGGGAATAAGGGTTTTTAAATGTTTGCAAAACCCCCCTATGATAGCTGGCAGCGAATGAATAAGGGTGCCAATGCCTTGCTAACACCTAAGTGGCGTGCAGCGAGGAAAAAGGGTGACAATGCCTTGTAACCCCCTATGATGGCTGTGCAGAGGGGGAATACGGCTTTTTAATCCCTTGCTAATACCCTTGAGACTGTGCAGAAGGAAAACCCGGGTGACAATGCCGCTAAAACCCCAGGGGTTTGCTTGAGGGAAAAAGGGGACAAGCTTGCAAAACACCCTATGATGCCTTTAATGCCAGAACAGAGGGGGAAAAAGGCGGACAATGCCTTGCTAATACCCTATGATAGCTGTGCAGAGGGGGGAATAAGGGTAACAATGCTTTCCCCCGCACCCTTATGGGTGTGCAGAGAGGGAATAAGGGTGACAATGCCTTGCTAACACCCTATGATGACGGCAGAGGGGGAATAAGGGGTAACAATCCCTTTGCAAACACCTTTGATGCTGTGCAGAGAGGGAATAAGGGTCACAAGCCTTGCTACCCCCTATGAGGGTGTGCAGAGAGGGAAAAAGGGGGGGAAAAATCCCTTGAAATACCCTAGTAGCTTGCGGAGGGAATAAGGGTGACAATGCCTTGCTAAAAAACCCTATGTAGCTTGCAGGGGGGAAAATAAGGGTGACAATGCCTGCTAACCCCCTATGAATTGTGCAGTGGGGGAATAAGGGTGACAATGCCTTGCTATCACCCTAGATAGCTGTGCAGAGAGGGAATAAGGGGCAATGCTTGCTATCACCTAGAAGCTGTGCAGAAGGGGAATAAGGGGGGGAAAATTTCCCTTGCTAACACCCTATGTAGCGTGCAGAGGGGGAATAAGGGGAAAATCCCTTTGCTTCACCTATATGGCTGTGCAGCGAGGGAAAAAAACGGTTTTAATCCCTTCCCTAACACCCATGAGGTGTGCAGAGAGGGAAAATGGTGACAATCCCTTGCTAATACCAAGAGGGCTGCGCAGAGGGGAAATAGGGGGGGTTTATGCCTTGGAAAAACACCCTATGATAGCGTGCGCGAGGGAATAAGGGTGCAATACCTTGCTAACCCCTATGTGGCTCTGCAGAGAGGGAATAGGGCTGTTAACCCTTTGCAAACCCTTGAGGGCTGTGCAGAGAGGAAATAAGGGTGACAATTTCCTTGCTAACACCTATGATACCCTTTAACCCAGAGCACAGGGTGAATAAGGTGACAATCCCTTATAACACCCTATGTAGCGTGATAGAGGGAAAAGGGTAACAATGCCTTGCCAGCCCCCTATGATTGTGGCAGAGAGGGAAAAAGGGGGTTTTAATCCCTTTGCTAATGCCCTATGGGGCTTTGCATTAGGGGAATAAGGAGACAAGGCCTTGCAAACCCCCCTTTTGATGGCTGTGCAGAGAGGAATAAGGGGACAAGCCTTGCTAATCCCCATGATGGCTGTGCAGAGAGAGAAAAGGGTGTTAACCCTTTGCTAATACCCTATGAAGCGTGCAAGAGGTAATAGGATGACAATGCTTGTAAACCATTGAGGGCTGGCAGAGAGGGAAAAGGGTTTTGTGCCGCTAACACCCATGAGGTGTGCAGAGAGGGAAAAAGGGGTGACAATGCCATGCTAAAACCCTATGAGGCTGTGCGAGAGAGAATAAGGGTTTTAATGCCTTGCAATACCCTATGAAGCTGTGGGGAGGGTAATAAGAGTGACAATGCCTTGCTAATACCCTATAAAGCTGGCAGAGGGGGGAAATAGGGGTTAATCCCTTGCTAACCCCTATGATGGCTGTGAGAGAGGGAAAAGGGGACAATGCCTTGCTAATACCCTATGAGGGCGGCAGAGAGAAAAAAAGGGGTTACAATGCCTTGCAACAACCTAGATGGCTGTGCAGAGAGGGAATAAGGGTGACAATCCCTTGCAAATCCCCAAAGAGGCGTGCAGAGGGAAAAAGGGTGACAATACCTTGCAACCCCCTATGATGGTGTGAGAGAAGAAAAAGGGGTGACAAGCCTTGCTATCACTCTAGATAGCTGTGCAGAGGGGATATGGGGACAATGCCTTGCTAACACCCTTTTGGGGCTGTGAGAGGGGGAAATAGGGTGACAATGCCTTGCTAACACCCTATGATGTTGTGCAGAGGGAAGAAGGGGAAATGCCTTGTAACCCCCTATGATGGCTGTGCAGAGAGGAAATAAGGGGGGCCCAATGCCTTGCTAACACCCTATGATAGCTGTGCAGGGGGAATAAGGGGTCACAAGCCTTGCTAACCCTATGAGGCTGGAGAGAGGGAATAAGGGGACAATCCCCGCAATCCCCTTGATGGCTGTGCAGAGGGGAATAAGTGTGACTTTCCCTTTGTAACACCTATGATAGTGCGCAGAGAGGGAAAAAAGGGGTGACAATGTTTTGCTAACACCCTATTTTGGGCTGTGCAGAGAGAGAATATGGGTGAAAACCCTTGCTAACACCCTTGTAGCTGTGCAGAAAAGGAAAAGGGTGTCAATGCCTTGCTAACACCCTTTGATGGCTGGAAAGGGGGAAAAAATGGGTGACAAGCCTTGCAATCCCCCAGAGGCTGTGAGGGGGGAAAAATAAGGGGTTAAGCCTTGCAAACCCTAGATAGCTGTGCGGAGAGGTAAAAAGAGTGACAACCTTGTAATACCCTATGATGGCTGTGCAGAGAGGAAAAAGGGTGTTAATCCCTTGTAACCCCCTATAGGGCTGTGCAGAGGGGAATAAGGGGGGGACAATCCCTTGTAATACCCTATGATGGTTTGGGGGAGAGAGAAATAAGGGGACAATGCCCGCTAACCCCTATGAGGCTGTGCAGCGAGGGAAAAAGGGTGAAAAATGCTTGTAACACCCTTGAGGGTTGTGCAGAAAAGGGAAAAAGGGTGACAATGCCTTGCAAAACCCCCTATGAAGCGTGCAGAGGGGGAAATAAGGGCACAATCCCTTTCTAACACCCTATGATGGCTGGCAGAGAGGGAAAAAGGGTGCAATGCCTTGCTAATACCTTTTTTGGCGTGCAGAGAGGGAATAAGGGGTGGGACATTCCCTTGCAAACCCCTTATGATACGGTGCAGAGAGGGAAAAGGGAGTGACAATCCCTTGTAGCATCTAGATGCCTGTGCAGAGGGGAAATATGGTGACAATCCTTGAAAAACCCCCTTGATAGCTGTGCAGAGAGGGAATAAGGATGACAATGCCTTGCTAACCCCCTATGATGGCAGTGCAGAGGGGGAAAAAGGATTTTAATGCCTTGCAAAAACCCCCTATGATTGCGTGCAAAAAAGGGAATAACAGTGTTAATCCCTTTGCTAACCCCATGAGGGTGCAGGAGGAATGGGGGTGAAAATGCCTTGTAACACCCTATGATGGCGTGCAGAGAGGAAAAAAAGGTGTTAATCCCTTTGTAACCCCCATGAAAGCGTGAAGCGAGGGAGAAGGGTGACATGCCTTGAAAAACCCCCTAGTGGCTGTGCAGAGAGAAAAATAGGTTTTAAACGCCGCAATCCCCTAGATAGTCCGCAGAGAGGAAAAAGGGGTGAAAATCCTTGCTAACACCCTAGTATAGCCTTTAATGATAGAGCGAGAGGGATAAGGCTGACAATCCCTTTGAAACCCTATGATAGCTGTGCAGGGGGGGGAATAAGGGAAACAATCCCTTTGCAAACACCCATGATGGCTGTGCAGAGGGGGAAAAAGGGTTTAATCCCTTGTAATGTCTAGATGGTGGCATTAGAGGAAATAAGGGTGACAAGGCTTGCTAAACCCTATGATTGCTGGGGTAGAAGGAAAAAGGGGGTTTTAATCCCTTGCTAAACCCTATGATACTGTGAGAGAGAGAATAAGGGTTTTAAGCCTTGCTAATCCCCTAGATGGCTGTGCAAAGAGGGAAAAGGGTATAGGCCTTGCAAATCCCTTATGAAGTTGTGCGGAGAGGTAATAAGGGTGACAATGCCTGCAAACCCCCTATGGAGCTGTGCAGCGAGGGAATAAGGGTGAAAACCCCTTGAAACCCCCCTATGTTTGGTGCAGGAGGGAATAAGGGTGAAAATGCCATGAAAACCCCCTAGAGGGCTGGCAGAGAGGGAAAAAGGGTGACAATGCTTGCTAATCCCTATGAGGCTGTGCAGCGAGGAAAAAAGGGTGACAATCCCTTGCAAAACCCTTGAGGGCTGTGCAGAGAGGGAATAAGGGTGAAATGCCTTGCTAACACCCTATGTGTCTGTTCAGAGGGAAGAAGGTGTAATGCTTTTTAACACCTATGAGGGGTGTGCAGGGGGAAAAAGGTTTTTTAATGCCTATTATACCTATGTTTGCTGGCAGAGGGGGAATAAGGGTGATAATGAATATAATAGTGATAAATATAGTAGGTGGTAACGGTTTGGCCCCATTTCGATTGAAAATTTTGAAGGGGGGTTTGGGGCTGAAAACACAATTAGAGATTAGATACAGGAAGAAACCTTGTTACCTAAACTCCGCTCCCTTTCACCCGAAAAAAAAAAAATGCCTGTTTTTTTTTTGTTAAGATAGATTGAGAGTGCCCATTCCCCCCTGGGTGTAGGGAAAGAAAAAGGGTTTACAGTTATTTAAAACCCTTTTCACCCCCAGATTTTTCTTTTGTTGTATGAAAATAGTCTGTTGTTAGCTAAAAAATTAAGAAAAGCACTTAAATCCCCAAATTTGTTAGGGAAAAGGGATATAAAAGGTCATATCTAAAAAATATTGTTTATTCTATAAAATTGGGTCTAATGGCCCCCAAATTAAATGGAAATTATTTACGGGCCTAAGGGTTAAGGGACATTGAGTGTGTCAAATCCCTTCCCTAAATTGTCGTGTGAAGAATAGAAGGAGGAGAGACACATCAAATACAGACAGCGGGGACAGACAGACAAAGACAGACAAACGTCAGAAATGGGGGGAGAAGGAGAACTTTTCCCTTTTAAACCTGGGTTTTGGGGGGGTGAGGAGGCAGGTAGGTAGGTGAAGGGGCAGGCTGTCTATGTACAAAAAAGGGGGTGGCTGCACCCTTGATCATGGCTCTTAGAAGACTCCTCCTTTTAGCGATCCAGTCCTTCCCCACCTCCCCAGACCTATAGTAATAAATAATAATAATAATAAATTTATTCCCCCCCGAAGACATACAAGCAAAAAACAACTAATATATGGACGATGGAATGAACTTAAGTACTAAAGCAAATAATTTAAATCTTCTTTAAATAATAATAATAAAAATTTTTAAAAATCACCCCAGGCATACAGGCAAAAACAAAAACAAAAAAAGACAAATAGTTAACTTAAGTACTAGAGCAAAATATAATAAAAAAAGGCACATTTCATGGTTTAATTTAAACCATAGTACCCATGAAGAGCTCCTCGTCAAAGTCATCCAGTATAGGGGTTCGTCCATGTCTCCCTCCCGGTAACTCACTCTTTGGAGAATTTGGGGGGTTTTTCTTTGTGGGTTTTTTTTTTGTGGTGGCATTCTTTTCCCTTCCCTTTTTATCTGGAAAAGCAAAGAAAAAAAATTTTATTAGGGGGCGTTGGGCTATTTCTTACGGTTACAGGGGGTTTCGTACGCAAATTTTTTACAGATTTTGAATTTTTTGTACATACCTGGTGTCATTTCGTAACTCTAGTAAAACCCGTCAACTCTGAGTGAGGTACGAAACAACTATGGGTTTATATAGACTACGAAAAAACTTTTTGGTGTTGAATCTACTAGGTACGAAAAAAAATTGGTACGAAACTCCCTGTAATCATTTCTTTCTGCGACTTTCATTGTTGGGGTCATGCCTGCCTTTTCATTTAGACTCTGGAAAACCAAAAAAAAAAAAAAATATTAGGGCCATTTTATTATTTTTTTTTTTTTTTTTTTCTAGAATTTCTTTTTCTTCCCTTTAGATCCTGGGGAAATTTCCAATAAATAATATTTATCAGGGGTTTTTTGGGGGTTTTTGTTACTGCAAACTTTCATTTGGTACTGGACATCTTTCCTGAGGTTTGATTTTCACCCTGCTAAAAAACTTTTAATAAGGCAACCCTGTTTTCTGCAAAGAAAAACAGACTCCATTTGTGTTTAGGGGGAGATATATCCTAGTGGCATGCTGTGTGATCTGTAGTTCAGTGCTTAGATTAAGGCAAGTCTACATACACATACGTTAGACCCGTTTGAAAACAATTTTTTCCCATTTTTTACCCTTCTGACGGTTTCCAATGCTTTTTTACCGGAAAAGTCGAAAATTACAACCATTTTAAGCCAAAATGCAGGAACCCTTGCCTCATGAAGCATGAAGTTCTATTTTATACACGTTTTTTGAAAAGCCCTTTCGGGCATTTTTGTTTTTTTTCGCCTATTTTTTTACCCAAAAAGGGATAAACGGTTAAAGCAAGTAATTAGATGCTGACTGAAACACAAAATGCATAGAAAAAAATTTATGGGGAAAAATTTTCATGTGATATTTACAGACAAATTTTCAAAAAAATTCTAAATATTTAATTTTTTTACTTAGTCACAAAACACAATGGTTTTGCATGAATTAATGGTCTGTTAGTTTGTTGCAGATCTGTTTTAAACCTGCTAACAAATCCAGAGATACTTTACAAGATAATTCACTATGGCATAAGCAAGGAGCCCGAGGACGCAAAGTTGACATTCAGAACCCCCACCTGCAGTCCAGAGATAAGCGTCACGCCCACCTGTCAGATCTGCTACAGGGAAACCTTCCTGATCGGCTACCCATCTCCAGATCATGGTCCCCGTTTCCCAACAGACAGGCCCTTTCCCGTACTTCCTCCAAACTCCAGAGTTGCCAGAAAATACAGGAACCAAGCATCAAGACCTCGCCAAAGAAACAGGGAGGCTATCATCCCATTCTGGCAGATGGCTAGGATCAAGACCATGACCAAGTACAATGAGCGCAGCATTTCATGACACTTCACAAAAAACACAGAGATCAGCAAGGGAAAAAAGGAGAACAGGTGACCTGGAGGGAAAAGGGGTGCCTTGTCCTGGGAATTAGTAGCCGTTCGACATAGGGGGTCAGATGCCTCCAGGAAAAAAGAGAGAAAAAGATGCTATCAAGGGGGAAGAAGGACAAGGACATAGGTTCTACCAGGATCAGAAGACAGAGAGAAAGGCCCCCAGTCTGGTATGACAAGAATTTGAGTCACGGTCCCCGCAGAAGCAGGAGGGCTGCAAGACTGCAGCAGAGAGAGGAAAAAAGATAGAATTTGTCACAAAAATTTTTCAATTTTTCAGCTGCCACACAGCGAAGGATGCGTGATGTGTCTACTGGGCGCCCAAACGACAGTGAAGGGGAAACAGAGGACATGGATTACCAACAAAACCCCGTCCTGGTTTTTCACATCACCAAGACACTGTGCCTTTACATTTCCCAGGGGGGTATGGAGTGTGTTGAAATTTCAGTACCGTATGTCTGGGATTTTGACAATCAAGTAAGCCCTTTGTCTCTGCTAATTTAAGGGGTGGAGCTGACCTGGACAAATTTGTCATCTCAACCTCAACCCCCGAGACGGAACAGGATGTGACAAGGTCCACCAGCCCGGAGTACATGCAGCATTTAGCGAGGACCCTCCCAAGTATGCTGTCTTTCCCCTGGGTGGGAAGAGCAGAGATGTCCGGGAAGGATCCTGGGGGCCAGCAGAGACTCTGGCTGTGCTTGTCTCAGGACCACCTGCATATCCTGAAGGCAAAATAGGGAGTACCAGTGAAGACAGCTCAACAGGAACGGCTAGGGGAGGCATCCATGGATTTGCTGGAGGGATGGGGGGTTATGGAGTGATCATGCCCTTGGTTTGACACAACGGCCAGCAAAAAGGGAGTACATCGGGGAGTGCCAAGTTTGGGCAACAGTTGACGGAAAGGGGTTTACCTGGCCGGGAGACACCACATTCTAGAAATGTGGTTGGTGCTGTATGGGAATTGTTTGGGAAGGTCAAGAGCCAGAGAAACCTTTCAAGCACTTCAAGGCGTTTGGGCAGATCTTTCCACAGACAACCTACAACCCTTCCCTAGACAAAAATGGGTTTTAATAAAAAAAAGAAAGAGTGCAAGGAAATACTACAGGGAAAACCCGAGGTCGAGAAAACCCCCTAGAGCTGATACCCTGAGATGGTGAGCTTACATGATCGCCTTGGAGACACGCCTCCCCGCGGAAAAACCAGGAGTGTCCTGGAGCCATCATGAGGGCCCGGTGGATGGCAGAAAACCCGTATTTATGAAGATGTTCATGTTCGAGCAGCGGGTACGATAAGAAACTGTTTTGAAAACTGGGAAGCCCCAACCCCTCTAGGTGTTCTATACACCCCTGTGGATGTAAACACTTGCTGGGAGATGCTCCCGCAAATGATCTGCGTCATGAAGGAATGATGAAATTCAAGAGAACAGATCCGAGATTTCTCAGGCAGGCTACAAAAATTGAAAAAAACAAGGGTACCGGGCAAGGGGGTTTTTCCGTTCGCTCTTTCGGTAGCGATCAGTGACAAAGAGAAGCAGGCATTTCTGCCAAGCTGCAGCCCCGAGAAGCCAGATAGCTTCAGACGAGGGAAACCCATGTTCACTCAGGTTACAGCCAAGACGATCTGGCGATCTAGTGGTCCAGAGATCATCTTCTGCTTGACACCCTTTGGGATTGAGTATGACGGCTTTGCAACCTGGGCGACAGGCCCAAGGGGGATGACTACAGCAAGGGCCCGGAATATGTCAGCAATGAAAAAAGTGAAGACATTGCGAGCCCCCCAAAATGAGTCAAGATGATGAGATTTGCAAACATATTTCCACAATTCTCAGCAAAAAAAAGTACCTTCTTAAAATGGGAATACAACCGGAGCGATTGATAGCTTCAGAAGCAAAATCTGAAAAAAGACTGGAAGTGTCCTTCTGACATAGACAAAGGTTTCTGCCCCGTGAAAAAAGTTTTAGAGCTTGCACACATTTTTGATTCAAGATTTTAATATTTATGAAATTTATATGAAAATTTTTAGAAAATTTTCTTTTTTCTGGAATATTTTTTTTTCTTGAAGTTACTTGGATTGTTTTTCAGGGGAAAAAATATTAAAAAGCTTTAATTTTTACCCCAAATTTTTGGGGTTTTATCCCAATTGAAACAAAAATCTAGGTGAAAAAAAGTCTGGGGGCAAAAATTTGGCGCTTTTTCTGTCGCGGGTTTTTAAACTTGAGGTCCCAAAGAGGCAAAAATTCCCGAATTTAAGTCAAAATGGTTGTGATTTGTTTTCCAGGTCAAAAAACATGGGAAAAAATTGCAGGGGGGTATAAAAAAAGGAAAAAAGTTTTCAACAGGTCTAAATAGTGTTGTCAACGGAAGAACAGAGGGCCCCACAGCCTTAAGGGGGGGGAACGGGGTTGACACTGCCCGGACTGTAGTGACACGGATCACCCACTGCCGGGAACACGGGGCCCCAGGAAAACGGATCACCACAAAGATATTACTGTCCTTGGGGCACCCCTGCCAGGAACACGGATGGACACTACAAGAACACAGGTTGCCCCGGTAACCGGGTCACAGGTAACACGGGTGGACACTATGAGGAACACTCCCACGGGGAACAAGGGTAACATACCAGCCCCTGCCCCCAAAGGATCGCCAGGGGAACACGGGGTAACACTGTCAGCATTGTAAACGGTGGGGCATATGAAGTAACACTGCCAGGAAAACGAGACACGGGGTAAAAAACTGCCAGCTACTGTAACTGATTGACAAGAGGTAACCCCTGCAGGAAAACGAGACAGGGGAAAAACGGGCCCGTACGTAACACGGGTGGAACTATGAGGAACACCCAGGAAACACGAACACGGGGTAACACTGCCCGTACTGTAAACAGGGGGACACTAGAGGGAACATCCCGGAAACCGAGACACGGGGTAACACTGCCGCTACTGTAACCGGGTGGGCACTATAAGGTAACCTGCCCGGAAACACGAGACACGGGGTAACATGACAGGTACTGAACCGGGGCACGCGGCGCCAGGGTTTTTTTACACTTCGAGGCGCGAGGGACAAAAAAACGCCTCAACAGCTGATTGGACCGATAAGCTGTACTACACATTTCCCCCCCCCCCGATTTCTGCTTTTCCCCTGCTGTAATATCTTTTATGCACATAAAACATCCAGAATCACACACAACATGTATAATACACATTACACAAGCCTACGGAATTATATAGCAGGCAAAAAAAACACAATAGAATAAGTTTTTCGAGGAGACATGAAGCAAAATCGAGACGTGATTGGGAAGGAATCGTGATTTTATAATTTGGGAGCGAGCGAAAAGAGCTGTTCTTACCATAAACCCGGGACCCAAGTTTTTGCTAAAAAGGAAAATACTAAAAATATTGTCGGATTTAGCTGAAAATTTTACATGCAAGTAGTGCTGTCAAACCAAGGGGGTCGTCGCAGGAAAAAAATTTGCGTAAAACAAGCCCCTTTAAGAGTAATTAGGTAAACACCCTAATTATTTTCGGATTGAGCTGAAAATCGAATGCAAGTAGTGTTGTCAAAATCAAGGGGATTGTCAAAAAACCTTTTTACGAGAACAAGCCCTTAATGAGAATTCACGAATGAGTTAATTTTTTAAAAGGCTGGAACGTGGCCCCTGCCACGTTTTAGCCGCAAGAATGAGCCAAAAACAAAGGGGCCCCGAGGCTGGACGCCCAACTCGAACAAAAGTCAGAAAATGTATGCATAAATTGGGAGCGAGCAAGCGAGCTGCTTTTACCATAAGACCCGTGGAACCAAGTTTAAGCAAAAAAATGAAAAACTCTCCATATATTTTCGGGTTTAGCTGAAAAAATGACATGCAAGTAGTGCTGTCAAAAAACAATAGGGGGTTTTGTTACAAAAATTTTTTCGAGAACAAGCCCTTTAAAGAGTAATTCGCGTAAAAACACTCCCAAAATATTTTCGGATTTAGCTGAAATTTTACAGCAAGTAGGCTATCAAAATCAATGGGGGTCTGTGTAACACATTTTTTTGCGTAGAACAAGCCCTTAATGAGTTTGTTTGTTTTTTTGTTTTTTTAGAGGATATACAAATCCTCAGAGAAGGATCACCCCGCAGTTAGTGTTTGGCCCAAGCCCCCACCCGGGAGGGGGGTCACAAAAATCCGGCTAACATCGGACCCCTTCACTGCTGGGGGACAGGTGCTGGGTTTTAAGAAAGACCAACCATTTGTCTTCGCTCCGCCCGGGGATCGAACCCGGGGGGTTTATTTTCATTAGCGTAATAGTTAATTTGGGTGGAAGTGGCCGTGCCCCGTTCCAGCCGCAAGAACAAAGCCAAAAGCAAAGGGGCCCGGGTGGACGCCTAACTTTAATTTTTTTTTATAGTCTACCCTAGCTATTGTAATTTATATTCTTTGTTTTTCGTATATGAAAATAAAATCATAATTACATCCAATTTATTCATTTTATTATAGGGGGGAAAAATAGGGAAAATAAAGGAAAAAAGGGAAAAAAAAAGGGTAAACTACGGAACAATGGGAAAAAAGGGGAAAATCGAAAAAAAAGGGTGAAAATAGGGAAATAAGGTAAAAATGGGGAAAAAATGAAAAAAAGAAAATAGTGGGATTTTAATGGAACATATATATCAAAATGGGTATATTTTGCCCTTTTTTGGTTCAAATTTCAGACAGCATCCTTCATTGCAATAATGTTAGAAGTGCCAATTCTTTTGCTTTTATACTTTTCAAAAATTAAAAAAGAAAAATTACCATAATAAAAGGAGGAGAATTTCAAATTCTGATCTTTCCTTTGCCACAAAAAAAATTTTATGTTGTCGAGCCCTAAAATTTACGAAAAGGACTGAATCCACCAAATTAGTTAATCGACAAGAAAAAATAAAAAAGGTCATATCTAAAAAGTATTGCTTATATTCACTAAAAACCGTCAAATGGACCCAAAGTACAATAGAAAAACTTTTGGGTCTCTTTTACCGTAGATAACAGTGAAGTCCCCCACTAGTGAAGTTGCCAGTCGCCAAATATTACGAATTATAGCATCTTATGTTTTTAGGGCCCAAATAAAGTGTTACACAGTAGTGTTATCATGATTGTCTAATCTCCCCTGTTTCAGCGTTGTTTTATGCTTTGTATCTGCAAAAAAACCTGTTGCCTTTTTTGTTCTCACTTTTTTCTTCGCGCGTAAACGTAGCTTTTCGGCGACAGGACGCAGACTTCCCAGATTTTTAAAACCCTAGTCTCTCGGTCCTGGGATTCCCTGACATCTGAGGTAACTAAATTTTAAAGATAATGTCTAAATGTGTTAACGAGTTGTGTATGCTGTGGATCAAAATTTTTGATTTAGCAAAAATTTTTAGGGAAAATTTTTAAAGACTTCCCTGGGTAGCCCTTGAAGACACTGGGAACAGCGTGGCCTTAAAGGGGATGCGCTTCTTTAGCTCCGTGGAGGAGGGGACAGTGGTGTTTAACTCTTCGGGCTGGAAGGGAGCTCGCACACACCGCGAAAAACGAATTTGGGGGAAACTTTCGTCAGGGAGATACCCTGAAAAAGATAATTCATACTTTAAAAAAATAATATAAATTTTTTATTTTTCCTTTTTTAAAGGGGCAAATGGCTTTCCTCCCTTGAGCCAGGGGCAACAGGTTTTTTTAGCAGGAATGGGAAAAAAATGATTTCCCGCGGGGTTTTGCGCCCCCAGCCGCGATGCTTTTCTTTTCCTCGGCTTTGGGGCGGCTTTTGGCTCAACACATTTCCTGCCCATGAGCAACTTGAGGTTTTCGGGATTTTTGAGTAGACAAGCATAAACTATATAGCCTTGACCCAACGGCCATATTTTTGAAGTGAATGCCCGGCGGGGGGAGAATTTCATTATGATTTTTCCCTTAGGGGAATATCTCGGTATCGAAAATGCATGAGGAATCTGAGAACGGTAGTTTAGTGCCGGAGGACGCCATCTTTTAACCCCCAGCGCGAAAAAAGCCCATTTGGTGGGGTACATTGTTTCACGGTATTGGACTTTTTATACTAGCTACGAGGCGGTTGACGACTAAATATACGTCCAATGTGTACCCTCAAAAAAAAAAAATATGAAGATTTTGTTTTAGATTAATTATTATAAAAAACAATTATCGAAAAAAAATCATATATTTTTTAATATTTTTTTATTAGACTTTTAATTTTTTTTGTGAAACAACCTGGTTGATTTTCCCAAAATGCATTGTGCTACACCGTTTATCTGTCTATAAAAATAACTAAAAACTAAAACATATCATCCACCACGAGGTACACAAAAAAATAGAAAAGGCATGACTTTCCACAAAAAAGAAACTATGCAGTTGGAATTTCCCCCCGATAATCAACCACAGAACCCGACCCAAAGTGACGTCGCTATTTTTATATTATATTCTAATTCTATATCTCAGTCTGGATTTGTTGCGGTGACCTGATAATTTTGAGGGGGGGGGGGGGGGTGGCTTAAAAATAAAATGGGAAAATGTTAGATGGCGCCCCATCAACTTATTTTAGAGTTGTATTGTGGCGCCATCTAAATGTTCACTGACTTGATGAGTATGTCTATGAAGCAGGCGAGCTTTTCGGATATCGGAGTAAAACTAAAGTCAGGCTTTTGTTCTTCAGCGAGAGGCCCCCGGTGCGAGGCGAAACGGGGAAGATTGAACCTGAGCCGGAAAAGTGCATCCTGTGCAGCAAGAATTTCCACTCTCTGAACTAAGCAAGGCGCGGGAACGTTTTTGGAAGACATTGTGGACGCAGCCGCAGTTAGAAACTTTATCCCAAATTTTTAAAGCTAGTCCCCAAAAGGGGCAGTTGAACTTCCTAATATTCCCAAAATATACCATAGGGCTGTAGATCAGACTTCACTCAAAAAAAAAACACCAAGACTAAAACTTTTTGGGGGC
>JACEEZ010016055.1:12500-27500 GCA_016584305.1 Chionoecetes opilio
GAGAGAGAGAGAGAGAGAGAGAGAGAGAGAGAGAGAGAGAGAGAGAGAGAGAGAGAGAGAGAATGAACATAAGAACATAAGAACATAAGGAAGCTACAAGAGGCCGCGAGATCTACACGTGGTAGTTCCTGTAAAGAAAAATTAGAAGAGAGAGAGAGAGAGAGAGAGAGAGAGAGAGAGAGAGAGAGAGAGAGAGAGAGAGAGAGGAGGAGAGAGAGAGGAGAGAGAGAGAGAGGAGGAAAAGAGAGGAGAGAGAGAGAGAGAGGAGAGAGAGAGAGAGAGAGAGAGAGAGAGATAATGAAACAGCTGAGGGAAGAAACTAAGGAAGAGAGCTGCCGGGTTAATGTCCTGGTGAGGTCCACATAAATGACAGGACAGACAGAGATGACAGTACCGACTAGCAGGAGTGGAAGTCATATTATTAACACAACGTCATGTAAGCCAGGAAAACGAAGGAACGCTGCTTCAGGAACAGGAAAGGCCAACGCTAATCTCTTTATATATTCTACCATTAACACATTTTCAACCTCTTCATTTGAATCTCCACGTGAAAGGTACAGAGGAACAAGAACTAGCTTGTACAATATATTACACGATACATCATACTGCACCGAAAGGTCTTCCCTCCCCTTCTTCCTCTTCTTCCTCTTCCCCTCTGCCAACAAAGCACTCTTTCCTCCCGTCATGAGAGATACATCCAATCTCTTCCGTTTCCAAGTGACGGGGGAGAAAAATAAAATAATAACCTCTTTACACACGGATAATTACTTTCAGTCCGGTACAATATGTTACATCAAACGGGTCCTCCATCCCTCCCTGCCACCCTGCCACCCTGCCACCCTATACCTTCCTCACCCTCGTCTCTTCCTCCCCAACCCTTGCCTAGAACCCTCTGGACCGGAAGTGCGCGGTAGGTAAAAACTCGGGATATAAACAGATCCAGCACACACACAAAAAAATAAAAATAATAGTAATAAAAAAAAAAATCCAGTCTAAAGGAATAATGAAGTAAATACGACACACGAGGCGAGGACGAAACACCTGCACTAAAAGACCCTAAATAAAGAACCTTACGGGAAGAGGTACAAAGGATTGTTATTCAATACACTAACAAGGATACACTACCTTGGGGGAATTAGGTGGAAAAATAAACCTTGTTAGCTTAAGGAGGAAGGGTTATTTTACCTTGATATGCGTTACTTCATGTCTATTCAATAAGTGATGCTGAGGTTTGACGCTCGCCGTTTTAGCACAGTTGGAGGGAACCATATGCCCCACAACACAACACTATATCTCGGCGCTTAATTGGGCTCGACAGCGTATTATCAACCCCCAACCCGGAAATATATTAGCATAAAATCTTCAGGAGTCTGCTAGGATATTAATATTTGTGGCAGAACTAGTGTGTGTGTGTGTGTGTGTGTGTGTGTGTGTGTGTGTGTGTGTGTGTGTGTGTGTGTGTGTGTGTGTGTGTGTGTGTGTGTGGTGTGTGTGTATAATAATAAACAAGATTATGCAATGTTAATGGTTGCTCTCTATCTTAAAATACTCTCTCTCTCTCTCTCTCTCTCTCTCTCTCTCTCTCTCTCTCTCCTCTCTCTCTCTCTCTCTCTCTCTCTCTCTCTCTCTCTCTCTCTCTCTCTCTCTCTGCCAAACGACAAAGAAATGAACTGAAATCTCTCCACCATCACCATCACCACCACACCACCACCACCACCATCACCACCACCACCACCACCACCATCACCACCACCACCACCACCACCATCACCACCACCACCACCACCATCACCACCACCACCACCACCATCACCACCACCACCATCACCATTGTGCCAACACCATTTCTAGTGAGTAATGTTTCCGCCAATTACAAACTGTTGTCTCCTATGCAGCTTTATAGCCATGCATTATTCATTCCTTTATGTTGACCGCCATTGCTCGTATTC
This sequence comes from Chionoecetes opilio, assembly GCA_016584305.1. NCBI lineage: Eukaryota > Metazoa > Arthropoda > Malacostraca > Decapoda > Majidae > Chionoecetes > Chionoecetes opilio. The sequence goes on from JACEEZ010016055.1 coordinate 14,450, forward strand.
CTTTCTTACACTGAAAATGAATAAAATGAAAATGGCTACAACCCCGTTCATATTCCGCCCGTCCCGTCAGTGTTTGCCTATGACTGTGAAGATGAAGGGATCGTGAATATGACAGTGAGCGTTGGTGCAGGTTTATCTATCACTTATTATCTATCACTATTGTCATTATCACTAGAATATCATCACTATTATTATTATATATCACTTATTATCTATCGCAATTATTATTATAACTATTATATTATCACTATTATTATGCTCACTATAATATTATCACTATTATATTATCTATCACTTATTATCTATCCCTATAACTCGTTTTTATGTCGGGATATGCATTACTTAAGGGATCCAGCTCCAATATAGACTCGCTAATCCAAGGAAAGCGAATATAAAAGGAGACAGGCACCGGTATTTTACTGCAGAGAAAGCCAAAAACCTGATTCAGCCATTTCTTACGTTTCTTTTCTTGTGTGTGTCATTTATAACTTGAAAAACAACAACTTTAGAGAAGGGAAAAATCTACAATAAGGATAAGGTGAGGTAATGATAGTATTAATATAGGCTTATTTTGCCATGAACAGGTTGACATATCACAAATACCCCAATAACTCACCAATTAGCACACACACAAACCCCCGTCCCTGATATATAGAGGTTCTGCTCCTCCTTCAGCCTCAGGAGTCCATAGAGAGAGGATGGGACCAGAGGGGAGCACATGGACCAAACACATGTGGCGGCCGATAATTACCTCAGCTGTTATAGTATTGCTGCCGCCACTCGACCTAGCATACAGGAGTCAGGGAGGGAACGGCGGTGGGCGGGAGGGAACGGGGGTGGGCGGGAGGGAACGGGGTGGGCGGGAGGGAACGGGGGTGGGCGGGAGGGAACGGGGTGGGCGGGAGGGAACGGGGGTGGGCGGGAGGGAACGGGGGTGGGCGGGAGGGAACGGGGTGGGCGGGAGGGAACGGGGTGGGCGGGAGGGAAAAGGGGGTGGGCGGGAGGGAACGGGGGTGGGCGGGAGGGAACGGGGGTGGGCGGGAGGGAACGGGGTGGGCGGGAGGGAACGGGGGTGGGCGGGAGGGAACGGGGGTGGGCGGGAGGGAACGGGGGTGGGCGGGAGGGAACGGGGTGTGGGCGGGAGGGAACGGGGGTGGGCGGGAGGGAACGGGGGTGGGCGGGAGGGAACGGGGGTGGGCGGGAGGGAACGGGGGTGGGCGGGAGGGAACGGGGGTGGGCGGGAGGGAACGGGGGTGGGCGGGAGGGAACGGGGGTGGGCGGGAGGGAACGGGGGGGGCGGGAGGGAACGGGGGTGGGCGGGAAGGAACGGGGTGGGCGGGAGGGAACGGGGGTGGGCGGGAGGGAACGGGGGTGGGCGGGAGGGAACGGGGGTGGGCGGGAGGGAACGGGGTGGGCGGGAGGGAACGGGGGTGGGCGGGAGGGAACGGGGGTGGGCGGGAGGGAACGGGGGGTGGGCGGGAGGGAACGGGGGTGGGCGGGAGGGAACGGCGGTGGGCGGGAGGGAACGGGGGTGGGCGGGAGGGAACGGGGGTGGGGCGGGAGGGAACGGGGGTGGGCGGGAGGGAACGGGGGTGGGCGGGAGGGAACGGGGGTGGGCGGGAGGGAACGGGGGTGGGCGGGAGGGAACGGGGGTGGGCGGGAGGGAACGGGGGTGGGCGGGAGGGAACGGGGGTGGGCGAACGAAAGGAGATGGAGGGACAGAGGAGAGCGCAAGGGATGAGTAAAGATGAGAGATGATAGGAGGATATAGAGGGTGTTGACAGAGCGAGTTCATGTGAATAATTATTTGATATATGCAAGGAAAGTTACCCATTTTAATGCTATATACCCCCATAAAGTAGTTTTTTCATGGATGTTAGCGAGTTTCGGTTGAAATGTAGTTTTTCTGCAAATGGAAGTATATACGCTTTTGTTTAATGAGGCCAGAATGGGGTATGGGTAGGGTATGTAGGTGATCTTGTGAGGTATGGGTGACAAGGTTCCATAAAGTAGGTGTTCGGTAGGTTGTAGTGCCCGGTTAATTTGGTCGTGATTTGATGAGTTACAAAACAAAATACATTAATTAACATTAAGCATGACAACAATTCAATATGAGACAATTCGTGTTATGCATCCAAAACCTTGAAGTAGAGTAATGCCTCATTGAAAGCACTGCATGAAATACTGAATGTACAATCGCTTAAAGCTTAAAATACATGGAGAAAAATAGACTATAATACATGATAGCTTAAAAAAAAGGCTACTTCCTTCTTACTATCACAAAATATCACATGTGCAATATACACAAAAGAGACATTGAATAAGGCATCAAAAGTCACTTGCAGCTTATTATTTTTTTCATCAGCATCTTTGTGGGCAGTCCAAAGACCTGATTAGCGGAGCCTCGTTATCGTGCCGTGATCTGCAACGAGAGTGAGGCGTTCTTATCGCAGCTGCGGTGGTCAGCGGCAGATGTTGCACACTCTTGCACGCCCCTCTCACCTCCTTCTCTCTCCTCTACTACTCTCCCTCTCAGCTCCCTCACTCTCCTCTACTACTCTCCCTCTCACCTCCCTCACTCTTCCTCTACTACTCTCCCTCTCACCTCCCTCACTCTCCCTCTATACTACTCTCCCTCTACTACTCTCCCTCTCAGCTCCCTCACTCTCCCTCTACTACTCTCCCTCACTCTCCCCTCTACTTACTACTCCCTCTACTACTCTCCCTCATTTACTCACCTCCCTCACTCTCCCTCACTCACTCACCTTCCTCACTCTCTCAGCTCCCTCACTCTCCCTCCAGCTCTCTCACTCTACCTCTACTCTCTTCCTCACTCTCCCTACCAGCTTCCTCTCTTTCCCTCACTCTCCATCCCAGTTCCCTCCCTCTCCCTCACAGCTCCCTCACTCTCCCTCACTCTCCCTTTCATCTCCCTCACTCGCCCGCTCACTTCCCTCACTCTCCCTCTACTACTCTCCCTCTCACCTGCCTCACTCTCCCTCTCAACTCCCTCACTCTCCCCCCTCATATGCGCTGTCTCCGGCTGGTCTTTCTCTATGTATCCCCTAATTTACTTCCTTCTCCCTCTGCCTATTCTCCTCATTCTTTCCCTTAACTCCATCTCTCTCTCCTCCACTTTCTCACTTCCTTCACCTCTGACTTTCCCATCCACTGTCCTCACATTCACTCCCGACAAAAATAAATAGTCACATCAGTTTAATCAAAGATCTTTCATTCATTATTCAATCTTTTAGGGGTGTTAGAATGTGTGTGTGTGTGTGTGTGTGTATGTGTGTGTGCGCCTGTGTGTGTGTGTGTGTGTGTGTGTGTGTGTGTGTGTGTGTGTGTGTGTGTGTGTGTGTGTGTGTGTGTGTGTGTGTGTGTGTGTGTGTGTGTGTGTGTGTGTGTGTGTCTCTTTGCAATATTGAAAAGAAAGTCGAAATCAATAAACACGCGTCCGTACTGCCCCCATAACACCCCCACTCCTCCTCCTCCTCCTCCTCCTCCTCCTCCTCCTCCTCCTCCTCCTCCTCCTCCTCCTCTTCCTCCTCCTTCTGCAGTGGTCAGCCCTTCAGTCGCTCCCTCGCAGATGACGTGTCCATTGCCGCAGCTCCGCACCAGTGTACAAAACTCTCTATTTTTCTCTCCTCACCGCCTTTCTGTTCGTGATGTGAGGCTGGCGGCAGGGCAGGGGCGCCGTCTGAGCGAGGACGCCGCCAAACCATTAACGAGACAAAATAAATAGAGAAACCAGACACAAAACTTATGCCAGCGGAAGGACATCCAAAACACACTCATTGTTTATTTTACCGTGAATGTAGAGTAGAGTTATGGAAAGAGAACGAGCCTGGACGCATTTCACATGATGGCAGGTTTCATCGATCTTCGGAAATGTATATATAGGCTACATACACACCATGGCATCTACCTTTAAAACTACTGATAATTCTAACGAAGACTTTATATCCAGATACATATACATATATACTTAGATGCCATTACCTGAGACCATACAGTATCTATTATGACTGTATAAATGTGGTGTTAAAGCAATACCGCTGTCATTATATTAGACCTCCTCCCGAGAATATAATGAAGGAATATGACAGAATGCAGTTATCCCTTTCGCCATGTCAATTTTCTATATAAAGTCTTTTAGAGTTGATACGTAATTTTTTCAGGACAAAGATGTCTATTAGCCGCTACTGTTTACAAAGGATTGGCTTTTATATGTTGCTGCGCTGTTAATGGGAAAAATTAAACTCCTTACAGTGTTTCCTAAGAGCATGTCGATTGTTAAAATAGAGCTGTACGAGTTATTATAGAATACTTTTTATAACTTCTCTCTCTCTCTCTCTCTCTCTCTCTCTCTCTCTCTCTCTCTCTCTCTCTCTCTCTCTCTCTCTCTCTCTTTTCTCTCCTCTCCTCTCTCTCTCTCTCTCTCTCTCTCTCTCTCTCTCTCTCTCTCTCTCTCTCTCTCTCTCTCTCTCTCTCTCTCTCTCTTTTTTTTTTTTCCACTACATATATCTTCCACCATCACTACTACATCATCATCGCACTATCAATCACTTAGGTCATTATCATCTACGTATATATTGCAACATTTATATTTTTTTATACCACATCACGTCACCACAACACCATAACCACTCACCACTATTCACCACACCACCACAACTACTCACAACTATTCACCACAACACCACAACCACTCACAACTATTCACCACAACACCACAACCACTCACAACTATTCCCCCACCCACCACATCAACCACCACAACACCACCACAACCACTACCACCTTCACCCCCACCACAACCATCACCACTTTCACCACCACCACAACCACTCACCACTCTTCACCCCACACACCACTCACCACTCCACCACCACAAACCACTCACCACTCTTCACCCCATAACAACACTTACCATCTCACCACAACCACAACCATCACCACTCTTCACCACACACCACAACCACTCACCACTCTTCACCACCACCACACATCTCACCACCACCAAACCACTCACCACTCTTCACCCCACCACAACCACTCACCACTCTTCACCACCACCACAACCACTCACCACTCTTCACCCCCACAACAACCACTCACCACTCTTCACCACAACACCACAACCACTCACCACTCTTCACCACCACCACAACCACCACCATCTTCACCACCACACACACTCCCATCTTCACCACCACCACAACCACCACCACTCTTCACCCACCCAACCTCCCACTCTTCACACCACCACAACCACTCACCATTTCACCCACCAACCCTCACCACTCTTCACCCCCACAACAACCACTTACCATTCTTCACCACAACACCACAACCACTCACCACTCTTCACCACAACACCACAACACTCCACTCTCACCCCACAACAACACTAATTTCCCACAACACCACAACCACCACCATCCCACCACAACCATCAGATCAACAACCACAGTACCTCCGCACATGTACTCATATTTGCCTCAAGGTATTGATTCCCTCTCTCATCGATCTCTGTCTCATTACCTCATGCCCCTCTCGTCTCCAGGGTCCCGCAAGGCTCTCCCCTGCACCCTCATTCCGTCCTTTGTCACGCAAAACCCGTACTCGCTGACAGCTTAATTACTTCATGGACATCCCGCCGCGGTGAAAACATAGTCGTGTTCCAATATACTTCTCTTTGTTATTAGAGTTAGGTGTTATTAATGCCGCTTGATTTTCTTTTCAAAGCTGTTGGACAATTTCGGAGTGTTGTTTTTAAAGCCACTTGAATTTTCTTTTTTAAAGCTGTTGGACAATTTCATAGTGTGATGAGAAAATAAAATTCATGCTTAATTAAACTTGCTTATTATTCGTATTTGTGTGTGGTGTCACTTTTTTTGCTGTTTTTTAATGGTTTGTGAATATTTGATTATTGTGAATACTAGAGAATGGTTTTCTATAATATTCCGAGGAGTTCATGTTAAGTATACAAATGAAAGGGAAAGGGAGAATATATACGGCACATTTGTGAGTTCTAGAAATACGTACAGAAAGGCTGAACAAAGACAGATAATAGGAACCTCATCTCTGATACGTGGTAATGCGTCCTTAGCAGTTGGATCCCACCGCTGCCACCAATGTTAGTCTCTCTGTTTGTAGAGACTATTATTTTGACTTAGTCCAAGAAAAGTCTCTACAAGCAGAAAGATTATAACACTCATATGCTGACATAAAACTTCTTCCTAAGGTAAGGTAAGAGGTAAATAAATGACCTCTTCAACCCTGCCCGATTGCATGGTGGTGATGTCTGGAACTTGGTTACATGATTGACATTATTAACTGTGTCGTGGCGTTATATCACATATGTACTACTTTGATGCAAATAATGACGTACTACTAATACACACCCCACACACACACACACACACACACACACACACACACACACACACACACACACATACACATACACATACACACACACACACACACACACACACACACACACACACACACAGACAGATGGAGCTCCCATGCACACACTCATGCAAGCACGAAGAGAGAGAGAGAGAGAGAGAGAGAGAGAGAGAGAGAGAGAGAGAGAGAGAGAGAGAGAGAGAGAGAGAGAGAGAGAGAGAGAGAGAGAGAGAGAGAGAGAGAGAGAGAGAGAGAGAGAGAGAGAGAGTGCAGGAAGAAGAAGCAGAACAGACACAGCCCAAGCTGGAAAATGACTTGTTATCAGATACTCACAGTGAAGTCCATAATTGAGTCTTTTGTTGACCTGTCACGCCCAAATTACTCCCTAATGCATTCATTTCAAACTTGCTCGTGCCGTGAAAGTTTCATTAATTAATTGCTATCAAAGTACTGATAGGTGGGTGACAGGGCGTGCTGGGCGGGACGTGACCACCACCACCCTCTAGTGGTCAAGGCGGCGAGGGTGCCAGGAGGAGGGACGCCCATAGGGTCATTGTGGCCTGGGATAATGCCACCCCTCTTATGCACCTGTGTTTGTGATTGCATACGACCAAGAGGCTCCTGGGTTCAAGGTGCGTGCATTGTCCGGGAGTAGGTACTGTATACTGGCAGGTAGGGAGAGGAAAGCCAGACAAGCAATCGATGAGGAGAAGGAAAAGGAGAAGGAGAAAGAGGAATAGAGATGGGAGAAAGAGTAGCTGTGAGAGAATTGGCTGTAGTAACTGATATGCATCGATGCTTTGTGAATATTATTTTTGGCAGAATCATTAAAGGGGCGCTGTCCCTGTGTCGCGAGGAGGGAGGGAGGGAGGGAGGGAGGGAGGGAGGGAGGGAGGGAGGGAGGAATGGAGGAGGGCAGGAGGAATATGAGCCAAAGAAACACAAATGATGCTTGTTGAAAAACGTCGAGGAAAACGAGTGAATTAAAAGGTTGTTGTACAGTTATTTTTTGTTGTGTTTCTCTTGACATGGCGAGAAACACAACATAATTAGGAATCTTATGTATACAAGCAAAGTATCTAGTGCACTAACCGATATGTGAATGAATACCTTGGGTTACTCTTCTTTGCTGTGGGATGATAAACAATAAGAACAGAACACATAAACACATAAGGAAAAAAAATATGCCCTTTTTCACGATCACAATGACACGATCACGATCACATTTTAACAATGACGGATGGTTTGCGAGACCTTAATCCTACTTCAACACACATTTTCAAACGACACGAAAACAAAAATTAGGGAAAATTATAACTAAAGACGATACTAACGAAAACCAAATAGCCAAGGATACAAGATTCTAATATGTGGAATACACTTCTTCCTTTCTCACAAACAGAGCGAAAGTGACGACCTACTTTTATACGTACTGTACTGTACATATGCTACAGTCCCTCCCGTCTTCCTTCCATCCTTCCACCCCTCCCTACCCCTCCACCTCCCTCCCACAGACACATACACAACATCGCCCTGCTAACAAATCGTTAATGAGTCAGAAGAGTCTCGGCCAATCAAACATCAGCTCGAAATTAGGTGAGCGACGACACGCTCCGGGAGACCTTTGAGGAGCATTGGTCAGGCATGGACAGGGGGGGGGGGGGCTGGAGGGGGGCGGGAGGAATCCAAGGAGGCACGGGGAAGGAGTAGGTACTGAGGGCGCCAATACACTCTGAGCTCATAGAAATCTTTTTTTGTTGTTGTTAAGGACTCTGCCCCAAAAAATGTTTCTGTATGACAACTGAAGAGAATCAGATATAAATAATCCTCATAGAAAAAGCGGTTATCAAATTTTACAGCTGCAACTCTAACTTCTAATAAACCATGAACAAAAACAATATGAGTCGACCAAAGTAAACAAACACAGAATGACATGTAAATGAAATTAAGCGAGGACTCCAAGGCTGCTATGACCGCGGGGTGACCACATCCCTGGGGTGACCCGGCACGCGTGGCATCCGAGGCCCTCTACCCCGCGGGCATAATCCACGACGCGCACCCAAGTCAAGGTAATAAATAGTAATAAAACGGAATGACGCTCTGATGGGGCTCGGCAGAGAACATCAGCCTGGAGTAACACAGTAAAGGCCAGTAACGTTGTCTGCCTTCTGAGGAGACGATGGCTGCGTTCCTTCCTTGCATCCCTTAAGTCTCCACATGTTTCAGGGTCTCGTAAGGTCTCGTAAGGTCCCGCGGAGATGGGAAACAGATGCGAACGAATAAAGCATCTCGTCTGGGAAACAATTAATACCCCGCAGACAATGGGTGAATATCTTGCATAAGTAGAATATCGTCGACTGAATCATAATACATTTAGATACTGATCGGGCGGAGGATCTGACCGACCGACCCATAAAACCTCGAGCTGAGACAATGGACGAACGATGATTGTATCCGAATTCCAGGCGAGCCACGAAACCATTGTTCAGGATTCGAACACCGATAGGGGGAATTCCTGTGATAGATTACCCACAATCCTCTGCAATGCTCCGAAGGCTGATGCATGTTTACACCTCGCCGCTGTCAGAGAGAGAGAGAGAGAGAGAGAGAGAGAGAGAGAGAAGAGAAGAGAGAGGAGAAGGAGATAGAGAAGAGAGAGAGAGAGAAAGAGAGAGAGAGAGAGGAGAGAGAGAGAGAGAGAGAGAGAGAGAGAAGAGAGAGAGAGAGAGAGAGAGAGAAGGAGAGAGGAGAGAAGAGAGAGAGAGAGAGAGAGAGAGAGAGAGAGAGTAAATGATTTGAGAGAGAGTCAGTCAAGTTGTTCTGATGCAAATGATCTAAAGTTTTCTCAAGTACCTTCAGTTGTTCGTTCGGGGTTATTGCACAGGCTACTCTTTCTATGATGACTATGAGATGACTGCGATGACTATGCCTGATGACTATGAGACACATGACAAGATTTAGATAAGAAATCTCTATGCCTTCATTATATCTATAGCTTGCTAATTATACATAGGCCACTGATAACGATATTGTTATTAAGAGACATCCAAATTTCATACATTTAGGAAGAGGCATATCGACAAAGCAAAAAGACATCAATTGGAGAATATATTAAACACAAAAGAAGGATAAAAAAAGTTACACATATACACAAAAATAAAACTAATTGTCTTATATTTTTTTCCTTGAAGTCTCTCTCTCTCTCTCTCTCTCTCTCTCTCTCTCTCTCTCTCTCTCTCTCTCTCTCTCTCTCTCTCTCTCTCTCTCTCTCTCTCTCTCTCTCTCTCTCTCTCTCTCTCTCTCTCTCTCTCTCTCTCTCTCTGTGTGTGTGTGTGTGTGTGTGTGTTGTTGCATTTGTGGATATTAAAGCTTACCCACAAACAACATACCTCTATCGTGCTTCCAATATTATATCTTTTTTCTCCTTTTATCTACAGCCATTTCCTTTTCCTACGCTATTTTTCTTGTTTCATGGGCTGCGTCCCTGAGCGTCCTTAGAATGTGTACGGAATTCCATCAACATAGTCTCCCCTAGCCATCATTACTTGCATCCTGTTCCCGCGGTGCTTTTATCTCGCTGTGATGCTGTCGTGCTGTTTTCGCTACTTTGCTGTTTTGTTCGTGCTGTTTTCGCTACTTTTGCTGTTTTGTTAGGAGTCTTCTTTCTTTCTTTCTTTATTTCTATTTTTCTGCTGTTGTTTGTCGTCTGTGTTATTGTCATTTGTAGTTTGTTTTGTATTTTTATTTGTTGCCTTTTGTCTTGTGTTACGTTTTCTTGGTGTTTCCATGTCTTGTTTGCAGTTTTTCGTTGCAAATTGTTCGTTGTTCCAAAAAAAAATTCTTGGGTGACCAATAGTATTATTTTTTGGGGAGGGGTATACAGAGAGAGAGAGAGAGAGAGAGAGAGAGAGAGAGAGAGAGAGAGAGAGAGAGAGAGAGAGAGAGAGAGAGAGAGAGAGAGAGAGAGAGAGAGAAGGGGGGGTTGGCGTTTTGGCTGGTTCACACGCCTGGGTAGTCAGTGTTCACAGCCAAGATAAAAGCGAGGAGCGTAACCGTGTCCAGCATAATGATGTGTGCCACTTCCCTTTACAAGTCCCATAATGCAATTTGATCTCCTTTTAAGGGCATCCCCTTGCCCGGCTCCACATTCAATAGACCCTTGAAGCGATATTCAGGCACTTGTTCCACACACAGTTGCCAATACCCACACTATACAGACGTTTTTTTAACCAACACATTTTTCTGTCCTTTCTTTACGTGCTCTGATACACTTACTGCACACTAAGATAACAACCATGCGCTTTATCCTTTTTACTATTGAAATTACACTATATTAAGTTCCTAATCGTCTATTTCACAGTAATGTCACAGTGAGGTGTTTAGCCCTAGCGGAGTTGCCAGTGCGGTGCTTTCGTCCCTTCGGCGTACCCTTTCCTCGACACCTGTCACGCCGAAGCCTAATGCTCTTTCACTTACAGGAGAAAAGTACCTGTTACTGTGGGACGCGAGGAAGGCGTCTAAGCCCTCCTGTCCTCCAGTCTCCAAGCATAGCCTATATTTAATATACCATGTAGCGCTACTGCCGGGGAAGAGAAGTGGTCTAACCTCATGACGGTGATATAATAATAGTAATAATAATAATAATAATTAAATTTTTACCCGAAGGCATACAGGAAAAATTAAATAAATAACATACAGACATGAGGGAGGATTTTAAGTACTAAAGCAAATAAAATATAATAGAGGATGTGGGAGTGACGCTATGCATTGGAAGGAACCTGAAGGCAAACGTGGCAGCATTACTTGATATAAACGATTTGAGTTTCAGGGAGTTTATGATTACTGATGACGGTCATATCAAGGCTTATAAGGAAATATGTAAGGCAAATCTCCCAGACGGGCTTGTTAGGTCAGTCAGTTCATGGAAGGGTCGTGGCCCCCTTTTTTTTTTTTTAGCTTTATTTACATCAATTACATTTTAACATAGAAGCCAAAAAAAACAAGGGATATAAAATAAAATGGAAAAAAAATAAAAATATATAAAAACTGCAATAAATGAGCGAGCATCCTTCCCCAATCCCCATGGTGAATCATGTGTATATAATGTGCTCTCCAATACATCTGTATATGCATTTAAGACCCCACCTATTCTACTGTAATGTTCTTTGATTACTGCGATGCCATTGTAAAGGGCTACATAAGGGGATTGATTGATTTTTTGGTGCATTATCACTGTATCAAAGAAGTGGGGTCGAGCGCGCGTGAGCTATCACTCTCTACCATCACGCGACCCGAGTCACTTTTGTTTCCACGAGATTGTCATTTGTTTTTCAAGATGGCCGAGGGTCTGTCTAACAGTTAAGCACTTATGAAACGCTTTCTAGGCAACCTCGAGCATGTAAAGGACTTGTTCGGATCTCAGGAGAGTCCTTAAATCATCGACTTTGATTTAGTTCAAGTTGACTGAGAGGTGAGGGAGTGTCGACATCCGACTCGCCGCTGCCTCGTCTGCTGACGGCGCCACGGCCTTCCCATCACCGCTATTATTGTCTCCCCTTGACTGACCCTTCGTAGAGGGGTCCTGAGTGCATTGTGTCGCCAGGTCGCCTCTCCAGCTCCCTCAGTATATGATACGTCTTAATATGGAGCCTTCGAGGGGCGCAGGGGCCGCTTCTGATAGTGTCTTGAGGGTAAAGGGAGGCGGTAAGAGGAGGAGATGCGTCAAGGAGCATTGTTGAGCACATAATATCTTTATGAGACAGGCGTCGGCACAGGATGACTTGATGAAGAGTTATGTTCTCCTTAATGGATGGCAAGGAGAGGCGGTGTGTTCATTAGGTATGCCCGGCGCCCCAACAGCGGTCTCGTGAAGATAAGATGAGCATGTCAGAGATAGCCAAGGCAGCAGGGAGTCGAGAAAGACTGCCGCGCCCAGATCTCCTTCGTGACATAGATTTAATTCATATAAGCAAGGTTTTTTTCGTCTTCTTATCTCTCCACAATAATAAGAAGAAACATGTTTAGGCTGTGGTTTCAGATTGAGCAGCCATGACATGCGAAACTATAGAGGTCTTACCTGGATATCATGGTGTCCTTAACCCCTTGAGGACCAGAACGTAATTTTCGTTGCAATTTGGCTATCATTAGACGATTTGTAGTGAATATAAGCAATATTTTATCGGTATGACCAGTTTAGTATCCTTTCCCATTAGCTAATTTGGTATATTAAGTCACTTTTCGTAATTTTTATGACTAACAACAGACGATTTGTATATAGGAAAGGAAAAACTTGGGCGTGAAGAGGTTAAACTCCTTACTCCCTCTCCTCCAACCCTTCCCTCCCGTCACCCTTTCTCCTAACCCAAAACTCCCTGAACATAAGCGCTCCTTCTCCTAACCCCATCAAACTACATTGTAACAAGCATCACCAATTACCATAGTCAATTTCCGGGCACCCTATTTCCATAACACTAATCGTTACCTCACATTAATTAACACTGCCAGGAACCGTGATGACAAATTAACACTCTCATTTGTTCTCATTAACCCAAATACAAGACCAACTGACCATCTATCTGTTAAAAGTCAATTGATCTAACGTTAATGACCTCAAAGTAAACACACCAACAGT
>JACEEZ010016055.1:30000-40000 GCA_016584305.1 Chionoecetes opilio
ACGGCAAAGTGATGCTGCCCTCTCTCCCTCCCTCTCTCCCTCCCTCCCTCCCTCCTTCCCTCCCTCCTCCTCCCTCCCTCCCTCCCTCCCTCCCTCCCTCTCTCCCTTCCTTCCTTCCTCCCTCCCTCCCTCCCTCCCTCCCTCCCTCCCTCCCTCCCTCCCTTCCTCCCTCCTCCTCCCTTCCTCCCTCCTTTCCCTCCCTCCCTCCCTCCCTCCATTTACCCCCCTAACTGACCTTCCTCACACTATGTTCAGGTGGACAGAATACCGATAGCAATACTGGTAAGGTCTGGTAAGAACGAAGCCTCGAAAACAGTGGTGATGAAGGCATACAAATAACAAAATTAAATGACCAATATAATCATCAGGACAATTTAAGAATATATCTGTCGATGATGAGGAGCCGCTTAACACTATCTAGGTGGAGAGGACACGTGTGGAAGGCTGTGGAAGGTGTTGACGGGTGGAAACAATAGATTTTTATAAATAAAGCAATAAGATAAATAAATAGAAATAGAAATAACAATGAGCATCACAAGGCTCTCAATAGCAGCTACCTCAATCATCATTCTAAACATATGAATCATAACATGCGTGTAATATAACAAGATGATTAATGATGATGGTGGTGGTGGTGGCGATGATAATGATTATATCAATGATGATGATGATGATGATGATGATGATGATGATGATGAGGATGATGATGATGATGATGATGATGATGATGATAGAGCTTGAGAAACTCGAAGAGGCAGTTAGTTGGTGAGTTACATGACTGAGTTTTAGTTTATTTCCTACCATGAATTTATGCAACTGAAATATATATGAGAAAACAACGTAAATATTGTTAGAAAACCCATGTGCAGGAGTGTCGTGGTGCGTAATTTGTGTCGGGGAATCACTTATGTTGCCTATAATGATGCACTTCTCTAATTAATAACTATATAACCCTGTGAAAATTGTATATAAATTAAATACAGTTACATGTAATTAATTACCTGAGAGCTGCACCGCCAGGCCGTAATTGCCTCATTTACCTACGAACAATATGTCGCCATGGGAATATTAATTAAATTACCGATCAAATATTTGTGTATATAATGGCGGTTCTTCTCGATATTGGAGAGCAGGACGTTCCCGGCTAATTAACTTGACTGTCCGTGGCCAGCGAGGCGGCCAGTGCTACGAGGAGCCACAACGGCGACCATTAAGAACACAAGTGCTGTTGGTGGTGCTGCTGCTGCTGCTTCCCGAGGGAAAGTACCGGTACTGCCCAGCACGCCTCCTCCACCCCTTAACCCTTTGAGACCCAGAACGTAATTTCCATTGTAATTTCTGTACCATAAGACGATTTTTAGTGACTATTAGCAATATTTTATAGATATGACTGGTTTATAGTATCTCTGTCCACTAACTAATTTGGTATATTCAGTTACTTTTCGTTATTTTATGCCTCGACAACATACAATTTCTTATAGCAAAGGAAAGATTTGGGGGTGAGGGTTTAACTGTCACGGGTTTGTATTAATATATAAATCAATAAATAAAATAAATAAATAAATGTTATTCTGTTCTCTCTCCTGTATTTAACCTAGCACAGCCTTGCATCACCGCGCCAGTACACATACGCCTCCTTCGTGCCTCACTGCCACTTACACATTGTTAGTGGCAGCGAGGCACGACGGAGGCTTAGAGGTGTTGGCGCAGTGATGCAAGACTGTGCTAGGTAAATACAAGAGGGAGAACACAAAAGGATTTATTTATTTATTTATTTAATTATTTATTCACTTATCTGTTTATTTATGTAATATATGAGGGCTTGTATTACTCTTCTTACTTGCTCGGTTATATGCTTTGTTTCACACTTATTATTTTTACCTTCAGGGGTTTACAGCAAGTTCGCTGCTACCCAACAAAGAAGTGATATGAGACCCAAGTGAGTGTTTAAGTTTGGAAACAACTTACTAAATGAATCAGCGCAAAAAATAGATTTGGTTGTAAATAAAAAACTAATACCAAAGGATAATATAAATGAAAAAGAGAGGTATTTACGCACTATTGACCCACCAGGGTGGCGCGGTTGGTAGAATCACGGACTGGTGTTGCAGAGTCCCTGCGCCATTTGGACAGCGGTTCGAGTCCACCAAATTCGTCCTGGTGTGGTGGCGCTTTGTATAGTCAATAACCTTGTAGTTGGTACTTGCAAAATGTCTAGATAGGATCAAAGTATCTTATATACGCACTATTGACTAATCTGAGAGTATGAAGAGAGTAGAAAAGCAATGTAGCCACAGACGCAGCGTTGCCTTGGACCACACACAGATCCTGAAGGTACTAAGCATGTGGTCAATCCGCACAAAACCACGATGTTATTGACAGCATAATACATCTGTACCCACATGTACCTGTTCATAAAAGACCGGTTGGCAATGTTCTCCCGTCTGGCTGAGACGCCCGGCATGCAGCCACGTTGTTTTACTGTGAATGTCGTGTCACTGATGTATGGCCAAACGTGCAACAAGGAAAGGAACATTAACTAATTAGGTGGAAAAATGTATGATACAATTTATTTCTTCATAACACTAAGTAAAGTCAATTTAAGCGGTAGCCGACACTGACTTTCGCCCATGTCAGTAACAGAACTACTGGGCGAGGTAGTAACGCGCGGGAAACTACACAATTCCTCTTTCTTTTTTGCTAGAAAATCAATCACTGAAATTAGCAACTATTGTAGTCATATCTCTAAGAATGTTCTCGCTCTTTCCCTTTAGGTTTATTGTGTGATGTCAACTCTCCATCACTCTCCTCGGTGGGTCATATAAACTAACCAGGAGGCGCGTCGCTGCACTATGACCCGATTGCATGCCAGGGACGCCCGCATACCAGGGACCCTCAGGACATTCTCTAAACATTGCTTAATCGATCATTTACTACAAGTTATGAGCTTTGTCCGCCTCCGGTTAGCTGCCTTCATTTTTGGTTTACTCATGATCATTAGCATTAATCTACTTCTACTACTTAATAATCTAAATATGTAGGATTAATCTACTACTTAATAATCTAAATATGTAGCATCAATCTACTACTTAAAGATCTAAACATGTAGCATTAATCTACTACTTAGAGCATGGGTTTACAGTTTACTCCTCCACAAAGTATACAATGAGTTAGGACAGACGTATCTATATTGGAACCAGGATGGCGTCAAAGGCTTGTGCAAATGCGATCATTTGCGATACAGTAAACCCTCTCTAATTCGATCTAATTGGGGGGACATCTGAGTCGAATTAGCCGAAAGTCCGAATTATCCGATGGTTACCTCTAGCCCCTCCACACAATAATAAGTCACTCAAACATCCCAAAAAAGCCCAGATTGTGTTACTTGTACTCACCAAAACCATTGTATTTATGCTATAATTATAAGTACACACACATATAATACCACATGCTAATAACAATAACAATACAGATTACAATACAACATATACACATAAGAACTCATAAATCATCAATTTCTTACTACTTAAAGATTAGATTATACACCCACACAGCAACATTTACCCATCAAAAGTTATTGTAAATGGATTGATCTACAATTGTATCCCCGGAATTTCCAATTATCTATCGAAAAAAATATTTTCGGATTTCTGTGCTGCTCAAAAACATTCCAAAACAGACGACGATCAGGTTTTTGTTATTTTGCCGCAAAACTATGAGTCGTAGAAGAACACTTAAGGAAGTAACAAAGGTTCATCTTGAGGTGTTCTATATGATGCAGTAATTGGTTTGTCAAAACACCTCATGGTTGTTGAGAAAATTGATATTTTGTATAAATGTACGAATATGCTATTTTCTCGGTTATTTACCAATAATTTTTTTTTTCTTTACGCTAAATGATAACCCTTGATCTACTTCATATCTACTTCTCTATTAATGCTGCACGTATCTGCCATAGTTTTTTAGTTATTGAAAAAAACGTGATTTAAAAAAAAAATCAAGGCATACCTTGTAAAATTTCCAATATTTTTTGAAAAATAGATTTGCTTGAAAATTTGTTCCTAGCAGCTTTCGGGCATGCTGAACACGAATATGGAGTCAGTTTTCAGTTACAATGAATAGAAGTCCCTATATAAGCCAATTCACAATGACATGATACTTCCAGATATTCCTTGAAAACCACAAATTAGACAAAAATTACTACAAGAGATAGAAAATATGATAGGCATTGTTAGATTAATCATTAATTCAATACAATGATCAGTATTATTATTATCAGTATTATTATTATTATTATTAATCCCTATTTGAGCCACCCATGCGATTGTCAAAGTACTTATAAAAACCTATGAGTACTATAGCAATCCTGTGGGACTTCTAATGCCCTCCCATGACTCCTGTAGGATGCGTGATGGAGCGAAGAGGCCTGTGAAGGACTCTGAAGGATTGTATACAAAGCGAAGGGTACCTACAAAAATAGTTCTTCCTCCTCCCATTTCTTCTCATAATTTTCATTGTAATATGGGTACCATTAGACAATTTTAATGAATATAAGTAATATTTTATAGATAAGACCTGTTTAATGTCCTTGTTCACTTGCTAATTTGGTATATTAAGTTACTGTACGTAATTCAATTGGTAACAACAGACGATTTCATACAGCAAAGGAAAGCTCTGGGCGTGAAGGGGTTAACATCATCATATACTTATACTGGTGTGCCAACTCGACCCATAGGGAATGGTACATAGGGAATAGCAATGTTGATGATGGTGAGTTGAAACGTCAGGAACGCTATCTCGGCTTTGTCATAATCATTATACAACCTTATCAGCAGCTGCATATATCATTTAACTGATGTTCGCTGATCACACGGTCAGTTCATCAGCCACGACGCATACTGATCCTTATCGACATTCCTTTACAATTATGAATCTCTTACTGACAGCTACACAGGGATCCATCTTAGTCCCTCCATTCAGGTCATATAAACAAACTATTTCTTTACAAATGTTTGCAATACACAACTAAAGTGATAACGAAATTGTTACTTGTATCCGTATATGTGTTTTCCTTTTCTCTTTGCAGTGAGTTTTTACATTTTACTCTATTCACAAGACTATACTGTATATATATATATCAAGCCCACACACACACACAGTAGGCAGTTGTGTTCATCAGCGTTCAAGCCCCTTATCGTAACCTATACATTATTTCTCAATCACAATACATTATCGGCATACCAAGAGGCAGTGCAAACCATCAATAAAACTCTCGGGGCTTGAAAGACGTCGCCACCATCTTACTGTGACATCACAAAGGGCCAAGTACAACACTGCAAATAATACATTACTCGCTCAACGACAGCTTGCGGCGCTGGTGATGGCCGTTCCTCTAAAACATGAGCCACAACAGACTTAATATACAATTGGACAAGATAAAGCAGCTCGTCACTGGCGGGACACAAAGAACCATAAATCCCCCTGAACACAAATCTTCGCAGTGCTACAAGGCAGACCGTCTTCCGAGGCTGCGTCGCGAGGTGCTTGTTTCCAACACAAGTACTTGTTCTGAAAATAGTAATGCGTGTAAAGATTCAAAATCATGCTGGGAAACCTGATAAAAGCTGAGCAAACACACGTACTTGCGAAGATTGAGTTCTCAGCGCATTATCTTATTATTATCGCACCGTCATATTGTTGTAGGAACGTACATGTCCGATTGTCTTGATCAACACTAATGTGAGGACATAAGAGAAGCAACATATTGACCAACACACATGCATATTTCAGTCGTGATCGATCATAGGCTGTGGAAATTCCTCTTACCTAAACCTGTATGAAAGTATATCGTCATACAAGGAGTCAGAAAGAAATTCATCCACGTGCGAAAAACCGCCAGGGGACCGACGACCAGCATAGATGGAACTAGTTTTACTGCAAGTGTTGGAAGCATCGGCACTTCTTTAGTGTGGGAGTATAAACAAAACTACAAGCATTGTGAGGGGATTATCTGGCGCTTTCAAAAATAATATAAATTGGGATCTGTTGTAGCTACCTCACCGATCAGACAGCTTGCAAGAACCCATTTTCGTACATTAGAATCGTACCTTGCGTCACAGCACTATGTTTTTGGGGCAACACTGAAAAAAAAAATGAAGTCCTATAACATGAAGCCCTTATCCCAAGCCCTTAAGACCCTTATCACCATACTTGGGACCTTAAAGTCCCCAAAAAAGTGGTGTCGAGAAATGTAACCATTCCACATCATTCCCTCTGACAGTCTTCAAGTCTTCATAACATTAGTTCCACCGTTCATGCCTCAATCAAGAGCCATAATTTGCCATAGTCCTTTGCTAGACAGTCTTCTACGTCTCATGGTCAGTCCTGTTTTGCACGCTCTGCTCGACAAGTCTCTTATCCGACGCAATTCTTCTTCCGCGCTCGTTTGTCTCCCGTCGTGTCGTTTCATGCTCATTCCATCACTGCTTTTCACTCTCCCAAACTTCCCGCTATATATAAAACACAAGTTACTCTAAACTATAATCTTAGAGGACAAGAGAAGGTGCTGGTGGATGACAAATGGAAATAGTTTTTACTCACTATTTCAAACAATTCCACAACCAAATGGTAATATATGAATGAGCAATGAAGCAAAGGGAATTAAATTATATATAAATTCTTGCAAACAACGTTCCACTGTTTTTGGTGTTCATTTTCGTTGTTGTCTTCGTCGGAAAATAGGGACTTTAAAACAGGGCTATATAGTTAAGCCAAACGTGTATCAGAGAATGAAATACAAGTTTCTTATTCCCTCCGCGTCGATGTATCACCCTCCCTCATGACAGTGACCGATAATCTGAGTAAACATGAAGGATTAGCGAAGCAGACCCCACTCAGAGGCTTCACCTTTGCCCCGCCACCACACACTCAAGCAAACTACATCATCCTGAGACAAGCCATCTGCAACAAGTGGCATAGAGACTCAAGATATTGCCGTGGTTTGTAAACAGATCAAAGTGAAACGATACGTTAGACACTAAAAACAACAAGTCCCGCGGTGAGAGGGGCTGCGGACGCTTTACACCACTCATCTGGCAAGAAAATTTTAGGCTCGTCGCGCTCAACAAAGGAATGACGTCACTTGGATGGTGTTTATGGCGGGTAATTTAAACCGGCCTCCGACCCCCGCCAAACTCGCACCTCCAACAATGGAATAATTTATAGCCGCTACCAATCACCTGACTATTAATTGAGCCATAAACTTAGAAAGGCTTCCATCGTCGGTATCGGTTAGCGAGATTCGCCTTTTAGTGGAAGGGAGTGAGAAATTTTCTATTACAGATATGTATTACGCCGAGATTCCACAACGCAGTGAGGTCAGCGAGATCAGAGGAAAAATGAGGCTCCACCATCACTCTTTGGTGTTGTGATGGTGGTGGAGTGTGCTATGGTAATGGTGTGGTGGTGGTGTCTGGTGTGGGGAGCAGTATGGCGGCGGTGTGTGGAATTAAATATGTAGTGATGGTCGTTGTGGATATGATGGTAATGTGGCGAGGTGGTGTTGTAGTGTGGTGGAGTGGTGGAGTGGTCTTGGTGTTGGTGTTGTGGCGGTGTCGGGAGTTGTGTTGCGTGAGGAGGTGGTGGTGGTGGTGGATGCTGGGGTGGAGGGTTGTGGGATGAGTGGACGAAGGTGAGTGATGATGGAGATGTGGAGACTGTATTGGACAGAGAAGATGTGGCGTGTATACCATGGTGATGCGAAGATTGATTCGCACACACACACACACACATACACACACACACACACACACACACACACACACACACACACACACACACACACACACACACACACACACACACACACACACACACACACACATTCAGCTTTTCTTTTTTCTACTTTTTTTGTTTCTTCTTCTTCTTCAGCATTCATTAACTGCATTTCTTTTTCGCAGGTGATCGGCCTCCATGATGTCCGAAAACTTTCATAACCTCTCATTTCTGCGTATGAAGAGGTGGACGAGTGAGGCTCAATACAGATATCTAAAGTAAAGGTTAATCTTGTACAGCAAAATCAGTTATCAAAATTATGGTTCGAAAATTATTGAGGCCCTTTTACCCGCTTCCTGATTAAGACTAATGGATACATCACATTGTAGTGTTCATTTAAATACACGCAAACAAATAATAACAAAGAAAGTTTCCTTTGATTTTAAATGCAAAACAAAAAAACAAAAACAATAAGAGGCATTTCACACTTTATATTTCACACTTTGTTCTTTTTTCATATGATTACGGATGACTATTTTATCTCTGCCTTATAAATATTTTGTTTCAAGATCAAGAAAAAATCTAAATACCTGAAGCCGTGTTGCCTGTATTGCGATCTTCTTTAAGTTAAGTGATTGCCTGGCTTGGCTACTTGTTTATTTCTCAGAGTTTTCTCCTGCCCGCGCCCCACGTGCCGCTGCTTGGCGCCCCTCCACCTCACCCTCGGCCCCGCAGCCAAATTGTCCATTAACTCACCTCGCTTCCCTGCTCCCTCCCTCCACCCCCACCACCCACCACCCTCCCACCACCACCCTCTCTCCTTTCACCCTCCACCACCCACCACCTTCCTTCCTCTACCACCCACTTACCACCACCCACCACCCACCACCCACTTACCACCAACCACCACCTACCATCTTCCCTCCCTCCACCACCCACCACCCACCATGGTCGTCCCTATCCTCAACACCTTAAGCTCATCCCCCCCCCCCCCCCCCGCTCGCGTGTTACAGAGGAGCTATACACAAAGACATTGACGTGACGATACGAAGACTATAATATTAATGACACTGACATAAGGAAAAGAGTACAAGATGATGGAAGATGCTTGTGTTGTGAAGGTGTGACTGGAAAGTTGCCTGGAATACAACACAAACAACAACCATAAGACTGTCGGTCAGCCTCTCTGCTCTCTGCCTCCTGGCGGCCAATTAAGCCCATCAGGGAACAATCAGACGGGGCAATTTAGTCCATTTTCTCCAATTAGTCACTTTACGGTCGTGCTCGTCCAATTAGAAGGGCGGCTTCCACTTGCTCCTTCTGATTAATATAATTCTTAATGCGCTCTTAATGGGTCTCATGTTTTTGCTGATTTTCAGATTCCTACCTACATGTACTGAGAACAATATCGATGCCGTGATTTCATATGACTGATTTTTGCTTTCCTTTGCTTTGTAGTAAAGCTTACAAAGAAAAGTCCACTGCATTTTATGCAAGCAAAACTGCCCTGCCGACAGAGTTCTTGCCATCCTCTCGCACAAACATCATAAATTACTCCATTTTTTTGTGTGTGTATATATAAGGTACATAATTAAACAAGATGCAAAACCTCACCTTTCCAAGACACGGAAGTCCACTCAATGCCGCGCCACAAAGCTGCTACCCTCACTATCACCTCCGAGACTCCAAAAGGGAGCGGCCGTCCTCTCTGCCCTCTCATTTTCACTTACCGGCCTGGGGAGGTAAAGAAAGAGAAAAAGAAAATAAGAATTGAAAAATATATGGAAGAAATTATAAGTATATTACAAGTATATTGCAGAGGCTCCCAGAGAGTGCAGGAGAAAATCAAAGGAACGCAAATTCGTATTAGAATGGTAAACAAGAACATCTAGGAATTAAAAAATATTGTGAATCTTTCCATTGACTCCAATTTCTCGTCCACCCGGTACATTTTACATTTCCAGAACTATAAAGACTTAAGGGCTATCATAACACATTGATAAACGTCATCATAAGTCATAAAATAATAGCACAACATTTATATGCCGAAGTGGTTGGAAGACGGTCGTTTATTATTATTATATTACTATTATTATTATTATTATTATCATTATTATCATTATTATTATTGTTTCATGGAGGGTGACAAGGTTTCGTGATGAGATGAATTACTACAGTCCTCTCTTCTATTTACACCACAGTCTGGGCAAGATATTGTTATCATCAA
>JACEEZ010016055.1:45000-52500 GCA_016584305.1 Chionoecetes opilio
TCAATTTTCCTTTATTAAACTGTCTATTCTACGTTTATAAGTTTCAACACCTCCTATCTGGCATCACATTTCAGGCCCCAAGACCGTGACAATCTAGAGACACGTGCGCCGCCTGACAGTGCAGGCGGCCGGGAAGAAAAAAGATGTAAATTTGACTTTAAACTAAATTCGATTCGTTTTAGCCGCCTCGTCACTGTGCCGCGAGCAAACACTGCACCCTCTGCTCCTTATCCCTTTAAAAGACCCAGCCGTCTCGTGCGCCGCGCCCTCCCAATGGACTGGGCGGAGCAGCGGAACGAATTGATTCCCGGAGTCTCCACGGCCGCTCACCGCCCGTCATGCTGCTAACACTTCACTGAGCGGCGACGGCCCACCGCTGCCTGCTGGCTTACCCTTACAACCCATGCCATGGCAGGGTTCACTATAATAGCACTTGTTAGTTTGTCCGAGATGATTACGAGGTTGTAAATGTGTATATACAATCCCTACTGGATATACGTAGTACACAACACACACACACACACACACACACACACACACACACACACACACACACACACACACACACACACACACACACACACACACACACACACACACACACACACACACACACACACACACACACACACACACACACACACACACACTTACACTTACACACACACACACACACACACACACACACTTACACACACACACACACACACAGTATATATTTGTATGCATGTATTCATATACTGTGATTTCACAATATTGACACCATAACAAGCATTAGCGTCCTTTGTGATCCAGGGTACATCACTTTTAATCAGACAGCGTCAGGCAAAGTCTATCTATTTACTCATGTTTCCCTCCTTTACTTTACACGTCTTTGATGTGTTCTACATGATGCAGTAATCGGCTTGTCAAAACACCTCATGGTTGTCGAGAAAATTGATATTTCGTATAAATGTACGAATATGCTATTTTCTAGGTTATTTATCAAACAATATTTTTTTCTTTTCGTTAAATGATAGCCCTTGATCTACTTCATATTTACTTTTCTATACGTGTTGCACTTATCTGCCATAGTTTTATAGTTATTGAAAAAAACGTGATTTAAAAACAAAATCAAGGCATACCCCTTGCAAAATTTGCAATATTTTTTGAAAAATAGATTTGATTGGAAATTTGTTCCTAGCAGTTATCGGGCATGCTGAACACGAACCTGGAGTCAGTTTTCAGTTACAATGATTAGAAGTCCCTATTTCAGCCAATTCACAATGACAAGATACTTCCAGATATTCCTTAAAAAACACAAATTAGACAAAACTTACTGGAAGACTTAAAAATATGATAGGCATTGCTAGATTAATCATTACTTCAATACAACGATCAGTATTAGTATTTTCAGTATTAGTATTATTATTATTAATCCCCATTTGAGCCACCCATGCGATTGTCAACGTACTTAAAAAACCTAGGAATACTATAGCAATCCTGTGGGGCTTCTAATGCCCTCCCATGACTCCTGTAGGATGCGTGAAGGAGTGAAGAGGCTCATGAAGGACTCTGAAGAATTGTACACAAAGCGAAGGATACTTAAAAAAAATAGTTCACCCTCCTCCCATTTCCTCTCCTCCCTTTCTTCTCCCCCTTCCTCCACCTCCTCTCCTCACTTCCTTGTCCCACCTCCTTCCTTCTCCTCCCCTTATCCCCTCCTTCCTCCTCCTCGTCCCTCCTTCCCCTCCCTCCCTTCCTCCTCCTCTCCCCTTCTTCCTTCTTCCCCTCCCGCCTTGTTCCTCCGCCTATCGTATTTATACGATAATTATAATTATCAGATCACGCTGGGCAGCCGCGGCACGCACCGCATGGGAGAGGTCGGACTCCCACTAGTAAGGCTAAGGATAATTTAAACTTGCTCGAATTATGGAAAGTTATTGAAAAATTCGAACTGGCCTGAAACAGGTCTAATTATCCGAAGTTTGTATTATACGGGTTCGATTTAGAGAGGGTTTACTGTAATATCACAATTATTACATGTCATTAGCTTAGAGGTCAAATATAAGTTTACAAGGACCAACACTTTTTGCCGCACAGTGAATTTCTTATAAGTGAAATAAATTTCTGAATACATGGCTTATAAATTGTAAGTTTTTTCATGAGTGTAAGTCATTATAAAATTCAAAAGTTGCTTGGAGGGTGTTGCAAATCACCTTCGGGAATCTAATGGGTATCGTCTTTTTCCATTATCATCCCCTCTATTATATACACCCCGGGACCTGCTGTGAGCGATGGAGCCTTCAGGATAAACTCATTTGCTACCTTTTGATGGTGGGTGTACATGGTAACTCTACATAGTAACAGGCCAGGCATGAGGTGGTGGCTACTACAATTATCTGTGGTGCCTCGATTCAAGGTACTATTGGGTCGTTACTGTCCAACCAGCCATTGTGCCTCACCTCTTGTTGACAGGCCACGGCATAACATAAACCCATCTTATCTGTCGGGCTTTTAGTGGTTACTGCATCCTTCTCTTGCCACTCGGTCTTCCTGCATCATGTGGTCATCTACAGCCGTGTGGTTTCCTACTTTGTGCGGGAAACAGGTTTGCTACTGGTTCGGATAAGACGGATTATAGTGTATTACAATGTCTAAAACTGGACAATTAGCTACGTTTGTATCATGAATGTATTTTATTTAGTAGTCGTAGTAGTAGTCGTAGTAGTAGTCGTAGTAGTGGAGGTAGTTTTTTATGGCTTTCTTTTTATTATTATTGTTGTTGTTGAGGTAGCAGTTGTATAGGCAATGAACAATATCCTACATTTTGAAGTGTCTATGTATGATGTGAATGAAGACTATGTTTTTTTTCCTGTATGCCTTTGGGTGAAAATAAAATTATTATTATTATTATTATCATTATGAGAGGGGCAGTAGGTGACAACAACAGAATGACGTGTTGGTGACCATGAAGAGGTGACGTCAGCAGGTGTGAATGACGTTGTGGTGTCCCTGATGACGGAGTACGGATGACGTGGTGGTGGTAACATGGAGGAAGTTGGCATAGTAGTTGTAGCTTCCTTATTTTCTTATATTCTTATGTTAGTGATGACGTGGTGGAGATAATGTAGTAAGAATAACGAGCTTATGTGGATAAGAGCAACAGTGTATGACCGGAAAAAGTCTATCAATGTTTTTTTATCATTACAAGGTGTTGGCCGTGTTGCTATATATATATAAGATATGCGAGATCCAATCCAACCTTCCTCGTAAACTGTTACATATTTTCTACTCATTACTAACGCTCTTCACCGTAACTGATCCTCTTAAATCATAGATGTTCTTGATATTTTTTATGGGATATGTAAAGCCTTTCTATTCAGTAAACATTTTGATCTCTTACATGTAGCTATATATAGAACAGTAATGATGAAGCAAACCTGTAGATGAGACTGGTTTGACTGGTTTGGTAAATAGGTAATGTAAGGTGCCGAGTCTATCATTTATTAGTAAAGCATAAAGAAATTGTATCAGAAAATATGCACACAGCGCCACGTGGTCCAATGTTTGAAACTTCCTCAACTCAGCACAAATCGCACCAAGGCAGGACTGAGGAACCTTCTTAATTTTTTTTCCATTTTCTTCCTTTTGAGCGCATTATGCTTCACTATTATAATTTCTTGCTATTCCTCTTCTTCTCTTTATTGCATTTACTTTACGTTTTTTGTCCTGTTGCTCCTTTTTGTTCTTGTTACATAAGGTTTTGCTACTCTCTTCCGATTCATTAAGAGTCTCCTTCTTATCTCCACTCCTTATCCACATCACTGTTATTAACACTACTTCAACCACCATCACCACCACCTGCCTCCTCCTCCACCTCCTCCTCCTCTTCCTTCCTCTACTTCTTACTATATAATGAAGGATTATTTTTTCAATCGTCCGTGCATTATATTACACGCTTGAAAACGATATACGATTAAAATTTTGGTTTATGAGACATTATACGACTATAACTTTAAACCACAGTTTTGCATCCAGAAATAACATTGAAAAACTAGTTATCTACTATTTCCTGTACAAACTACAATTTCGTTCGTATGATGCTAAAAAAAATTGAATATATTTTTTGGGGCACATTCTATTATATGCATATACATGATCATCAGTAACTGTATGTCGTCAACAACACCACCTTGTATTGCTGTATCTGCACTTGACATACCTTAGCTTCGTGTCTTAGTCTTAGCTTCTTGTCTAAGACTTAGCTTCATGGTCATATCTGCTCTCCAAACTATATTTCTTCATGATGTCTGTAAGTCTTTTCATCCGTATAGCTTTTTGCCTCTCATTAATATGCGATTTCTTCATTCTCCTTTTCTTCCTCACCCTCTTTCCATCCTAATATTCCTCTTTACACATTTCCCCCCCATCAATACCTCTCCTCCTCCTCCTCCTCCTCCTCCTCCTCCTCCTCCTCCTCCTCCTCCTCCTCCTCCTCCTCCTCCTCCTCCACCTCCTTCTCCACCTCCTCCTCTTCCTCCTCCTCCTCCCCTTCCTCCCTCTTCCCCTTCAAGGAGGTGCCCATAAAGCTCCTTGATGCTGCCGGCGATGACACTTCGACTTGTTCTGTCGGGGCGCGGCGGGTTGTTAGGCCGGACCAAAAATTTATAGGATTTACACAATTTATCGTTTTCGTATACTGAATGAGCCGGTGGGTAGTTTGTTAAAGGGTCTATCGCGGGCGTCCATCTAGCCGTACCGCCATCTGCTGCCCTTCGTGAACCACGGAAGGGAGAGAGAGGGAGAGCCTTAAAGTTGTTACCAAGTTTATATATAATAATTGTAATCAAAATAGTGAAAAATTAATCAACGGAATGTATTTATAGATGAAATGTATGTAGGTTTTGTGTTTGTGTGTGTGTGTGTGTGTGTGTGTGTGTGTGTGTGTGTGTGTGTGTGTGTGTGTGTGTGTGTGTGTGTGGTTGTGTGTGTGTGTGTGTGTGTGTGTGTGTGTGTGTGTGTGTGTGTGTGGTGTTGTGTGTGTGTGTGTGTGTGTGTGTGTGTGTGGTGTGTGTGTGTGTGTGTGTGTGTGTGTGTGTGTGTGTGTGTTGTTGCTGTTGTTGTTGTATTAGCCATCTATTCTGACCACATTTACTTCAGCCAGCATTAACGCCGTAACACCACCGCTAACAATAACTAGTTTTACTACTATACCGATATTGATACAAATACATAATGTTATATTGCCAACACTACAATTACAAAAGTAACAATGCAGTCATCACACACAGGTAATCTTTTGTTCATGTAGTTTTCCTTATACCTGCAGTTCAACCTCCCACCCTATTGTGTGTTTTGACTCACGGTCTGGTCCAATTTTACCCTCCCGCAAAGATCTTGCAGCTCGTAGTGACCGATCTTTGGGTAGCTGGGACCTCGCGCATGTGTGTGTGTGTGTGTGTGCCTGTGTGTGTGTGTGTGTGTGTGCTGTGTGTGTGTGTGTGTGTGTGTGGTGTGTGTGTGTGTGTGTGTGTGTGTGTGTGTGTGTGGTGTGTGTGTGTGTGTGTGTGTGTGTGTGTGTGTGTGTGTGTGTGTGTGTGTGTGTGTGTGTGGTGTGTGTGTGTGTGTGTGTGGTGTGTGTGTGTGTGTGTGTGTGTGTGTGTGTGTGTGGTGGTGTGGTGTGTGTGTGTGTGTGTGTGTGTGTGTGTGTGTGTGGTGTGTGTGTGTGTGTGTGTGTGTGTGTGTGCGTGGGTGTGTGTGTGTGTGTGTGTGTGTGTGTGTGTGTGTGTGTCGAAATACATATATTGTTCATCATTCTTGTCTTTGGAAACGTGGCATATGTTTCACAAAAAGTATGTTCTTGTCTTCCATATTGTATCGAAAAGACCAATTTGCATACAATAAAAGGCCTGTTTCTTCAGTAATTGGGCACATTTTCATGCCATGGCAATAAATGACTCATTAAATCACCTACACTCTTTGTTCCACGAGCTATCTCAGAGAGAACCGTCTTTGTTCTCTGCTGCTTCTCTTGCTCATACTAACCATTGTAATTTGTCGTGGAGTCATATTTATATCGCCTATCTTCCCCTGAATCTTGGGCCACGCCACTCGTAAAGATGATTAGAGACAACTGAGGCCGCTGGAGGACCTGAGGGAGACGAAGGGGCTGCCGTGGGGCCAAAACGCGTCCTTTATCACACTCTTATGTCTTTATCACAAACCCGGACACTCAATAAACGCGCGGTGAAAAAGAGTATGCATTGCGCGGATGTAGATCTTTCCTGACCTGCACATCAGCATATTACAGAAATTTGTCAAGTCTATATACTTTTATCACACTCTTATGTCTAAATACAAACCCAGGCACTCAATAAACGTTCGGTGAAAAAGTGTATGCATTGCGCAGTTGTAGATCTTTTATGACCTACATACACATCAGCATATTACAGAACTT
Organism: Chionoecetes opilio; assembly: GCA_016584305.1. Lineage (NCBI taxonomy): Eukaryota > Metazoa > Arthropoda > Malacostraca > Decapoda > Majidae > Chionoecetes > Chionoecetes opilio. Next base: position 51,440 of record JACEEZ010016055.1, read on the forward strand.
TGTCAAAAAGTCTTCATACACTCTTAGAAAAAAAAGGTAGGAAAAAAGTAGAAAAAGGGTATTTGTAGTGATGAAATACTGCTACACTTTTTCTACCCTTACAAATATACCCTTTCGGATAGACGCAAATATACCCTTTTCCAACCCTCTCGTCTAAAAAGGGTAGATAAAGGGTAGATAAAGGGTATAATCGGCAGCATCTACCCTCCAGCCTGGACATAGGGTTTGAAAAGGGTAGTGATGGTGCGATGTAACAATTCTACCCTTAATATACCCCCCATTTCTGAGAGTGTACTCATGGTTCATGAATCTTGTTTGGCACATCATTTTAACTTAATAGTTATAAATAGTATAATACAAACGTATGAGGCCTCACATCCCTGACACGCTGGCAATCACCATCAATCATACCACCATCTCTACTCTTCCAACATCTCTATTTCAGTGTTCTTTACCATCTCTCATATCTATATCCATACTTATTTCCTGCTACAGTGCTACTACCCCCCTCCTAACATAAGCACGCTGGCCTGACTATACAAACATCCCCGTCACAAGTTATACGGAGACATCTATAGGTGGCTGATGTTCTCACGCCACATGAAGACGCACATGCAATACCCACGGGAGAACATAACGCATCTCAGCTGCCCACGTTTTTTTAAATTTTTTAATCTATTTATTTATTTATTTATTTATTTTCATGTTGGAGCCTGTATGTCTGTTTTGTTTTTTTTTGTTTTTTTAAGTATGGAGCCTGTTAGCCCTCAGACCCTCAGAACCCTCAGAAGAAAGTAATCCCATAAGCAAGCAAGTAAAGATGACACACTTTCATAAAAGCCCCACTTATCGCCTGTGTTCTCCTCTTCCTCCTAATTTTCCTCCACTATTGTTATTACGCCATTGTCTCGCCCCCTCAAGTAGCTTTCATCCAGTTGTAAATATTTTCCCTTCAACAAATATTTTCTCGTAATTCATTTTTTTTCGTTATCATTTTGTTCCATAATAATGGTTTGTTGTCCATCGACCCCACATCACAAATATACACGTACACTGCAGCT
>JACEEZ010016056.1:0-13641 GCA_016584305.1 Chionoecetes opilio
GTTTACTTATCATTATGCTATAAACCCATATTAAAATGTAGTGTTTCAATGATATAGCTAGTTATGGGTGATATATAGCTGTTTTCCTACCAAAATTGAAGTATAAAAATGCTCTTTTTATAGTAAGATGCACATATAAGGAGCTTACATACATTAAGCTAATAAATAGAAGAGTAAGAGGTTATTTATTGTGATATAACGGTATATTGCCAAGCGTTTTTCATAGTTTCTTGTAAACGTAACGTTATTGTATATATACAAGTAGTTTTACTATAATATTGCTATAAAAACCATAAAATGTAGTGTTTTCAATGATATTAAGCTAGTTATCGGTGATATATAGCTGTTTTCATACAAAACTGAAGTTATAAAATCCTCTTTTAAAATAATGCACCTATAAGTAGCTTACACTTACATAGCTTAATTAAATTGAGGAGTAATAGGTTATTAATTGTGATATAATTGGTATATTGCAGCGTTTTTCATAGTTTCTTGTAAACGTAGCGTTATTGTATAATACAAGTATTTTTACTAATCATATTGCTATAAAAACCATAAAATGTAGTGTTTTAAATGATGTTTAGCTAGTTATCAGTGAAGAGTTTTTTGTTTGTTTTTTATTTCTACACATTGAAGTATATTTCTTTATATATGGTGTAGCTAAATAGCTTTGGATATTTGCTACAACCAATGTTACAAATTAATGTCTAAAAAATATGTATTTTCATGAAATTGATATCATTTTAATCTTTAAAACAATGTTTTTTCAAGTATTTCAATGTTTTTTGAAAGGCTAAAAAATTTCGAAATTTGACATTATTCAGCACTTTTACACAACTATAACTTACAATTTTATGAGCTAAAAATATGCATTGCATGAAATTTAAGTATAATTTTAATCCTCAAAACAACGTTTTTTCAAGTATTTTAATGCATTTTGAAAGCCTTAAAAATGTCAAAATGTGACATTATCAGCACTTTACACAAATATATATTATAATATTAAGAGCTAAAATATGTATTTTCATGAATTTTATGTATCAATTTTATTCCTCAAAATACGTTTTTCAAGTGTTTTAATGATTTATGAAGGGCTAAAAAATGTCGAAAATGACATTATTCAGCCCTTTTTTTGATAGAGAAATTCAAAATGTGGTATTAATGTTGTTTCGTTAGAAATTTCTTATTTTTAAACTACTCAAGCTTATAATAGGAGTTTGATTACTCATATTGTGATACAATTGTATCTTATCGTGTTTTTCATAGTTTCTTGTTATTGTTGGTTATATCATTAATAGAAGGAATTTACCTTATGATAAATGCTTTATACCTCAAAATGTGTCTCTTTTCAATGATTTTTAGCTAGTTATCGGTGATATTTATAAGCTGTTTTTCCTACAAATTTAATTATACAATCCTTTTTTAGAATAATTGCACCTATAAGTAGCTTGACATTACCATTAGCTAATAAATAGAAGCGTAATAGGTTATTTTATTGTATATAAACGGTATATTGCCAGCGTGATTCATAGTTTCTGGTAAAACTGTGCCGTTATTGTATATATACAATTAGTATTACTTATCATATGCTATAAACTATAAAAGGTTGTGTTTGCAATGTATTAGCTAGTTACGGTGATATATAGCTGTGTTCCTACAAATTAAGTATTAAAATCCTCTTTTTAGAATAATTGAAACCTATAAGTAGCCTAAATTACATAAAGCTATTAAATAGAAGAGTAAGAGGTTATTTTTGTGAATACTGTATATTGCAAGCGTTTTTCATCGTTTTGGTAAACTGTATGCGTTATTGTATATATACAAGTAGTTGTACTTATTCATATTGCTATAAACCCATAAAATGTAGTGTTTTTAATGATATTAGCTAATTATTGGTGATAGATAGCTGTTTTCGCTACAAATTGAAGTAATAAAATCCTCTTTTTAGACTAATTTGCACCTATAAAGTAGCTTACATTACAATAAGTATTAAATATAAGAGTAAGAAGTATTTATTGTGATATAACTGTATATGCAAGCGGTTTTCATAGTTTCTTGTAAACTGTAACGTTATGAATAATAGACAAGTAGTTTTACTTACATATTGCTATAAACCCATAAAATGTTGTGTTGATCAATATGAATTAGCTAGTTACCGGTGATATGAGCTGTTTTCCTAAAATTGGAAGTTAGTAAAATCCTTTCTTTAGAAATAATTTGCACCGATAGTAGCTTACATTACAATAAAGCTATTAATAGGCGAGTAAGAGGTTATTTATTGTGATATAACTGTATATTTGCAAGCGTTTTTCATTGTTTCTTGCAAACTGTAGCTGTATTGTTATATATAAAAAGTAATTTTATTTATCATATTGCTATAAACCCATAAAATTAGTGTTTTCAATGATATTAGCTAGTTATCGGTGATATATAGCTGTTTTCCTTACAAATGGAGTATAAAATCCTCTTTTTAAAATAATTTGCACCTATAAGTAGCTTACATACATTAAGCTAATAAATAGAAGAGTAATAGGTTATTTATTGGGATATAACGGTATATTGCAAGCGTTTTGCATAGTTTTCTTGTAAACTGAAGCGTTATTGTAATATACAAGTAGTTTACTTATCATATTGCTATAACCCATAAAATGTAGTGTTTTCATGATATTAGGGCTAAGTTATCGTGATATATAGCTGTTTTCCTACAAAATTGAAGTATAAAAAATCCTCTTTAGAATAATTTGCACCTATAGTAGCTTATATTTACATTAAGCTATTTAAATATAAGAGTAAGGGTTAGTAATTGTGATATAACGGTATATTGCAAACGTTTTTTCCATTAGTTTTCTGTTAAAACTGTAGCGTTATGTATATATACAAGAGTTTTACTTATCAAATTGCTATAACCCATATAATGTAGTGTTTTCAATGAATTAGCTTGTTGTCGAGTATGTGATATAAGCGTTTTCCTACAAAATTGATGATATAAAATCCTCTTTTTAGAATAATTTGCACCTATAAGTAGCTTACATTACATTAAGCTATAAAATAAAGAGTAAGAGGTTATTAATTGTGATATAAACGGTATGGGATATGCAAAGCGTTTCATAGTTTCTTGTAAACTGTAGCGTTCTGGTATATATACAAGTAGTTTTTACTTATCATATGCCTATAAAACCCATAAAATGTAGTGTTTTTCAATGAATTAGCGAGTTACGGTGATATATAGCCTGTTTCCTACAATGAAGTATAAAATCTCTTTTTAGAGTAAGATGCACCTATAAGTAAGCTTATATACATTAGCTAATAACATAGAAGAGTTAAGAGGTTATTATTGTGATAAAACGGTATATTGCAGCGTTTTTCATAGTTTCTTGTAAACTGTAAACGTATTGGATATATTACAAGTAGTTGACTTATCATAATTGCTATAAACCCATAAAAATGTAGTGGTTTTTCAATGATATTAGCTAGTTATCGGTGATATATAGCTGTTTTCTACAACTGAAGTATAAAATCCTCTTTTAAAATAATTTGCACCTATAGTAGCTTACATAATAAAGCTAATAAATTGAGGAGTAAGAGGTTATTTTAGGTGATATAATGGTATATTGCAAGCGTTTTCCTAGTTTCTTGTAAACATTTAGCGTATTGTAATATTACAAGTAGTTTACTAATCATATTGCTTAAAACCATAAAATGTAGTGTTTTCAATGAGTTAGAGAGTTATAGGAAGAGTTTTTTTTTCTACAAAATTGAAGTATATCTTTATATATGTAGCTAAATAGCTGGGATATTGCTACAACTATATTTTACAAAAATTAATAGCTAAAAATATGTATTTTTTCATGAAATTAGATATCCAATTTAATCTAAAAACAAGTTTTTTAAGTATTTCAATGTTTTTTTTAACAGGTAAAAAATGTCGAAATTGGACATTATTCAGCACTTATACAACAAACTATACTGTACAATGTTATGAGCTAAAAATATGATTTTCTCATGCAAATTTAGTATCAATGTTTATCCTCAAAAACAACGTTGAACAGTATTTTTATATGCATTTTTTGAAAGCTTAAAAATTTCAAAAATTTGACAGTATTCAGCACTTTTACACAATATATTTTATAATATTAAGAGCTTAAAATATGATTGTCATGAAATTTATGTAATCAATTTATTCATCAAAATAACGTTTTTTCAAGTGTTTTAATGTATTTTTTGAAGGCTAAAAAAAAAGTCGAAAATGACATTATTCAAGACCTTTTTTTGATAGAGAAATGCAAAATGTGCGTATAATGTTGTTTTCGTTAGAAAAAATTTCTATTTTAAACTACTCCAAGCTTATAATAGGAGTTTATACTCTTATTGTGATACAATTGTATATTATACGGCTTTTCATAGTTTCTGTTAATTGTTGAGGTGTATCATTAATAGAAGGAATTTACCTTATGATAAGCTTATACCCTCAAAAGTGTCTGTCAATTATTTAGAATTATCGGTGATAATAGCTGTTTTCCTACAAATGAGTATACAATCCTTTTTTTAGGAATTAATTTGGCACCTATAGAGCTTACATTACATTAGCTAATAAATCAGAAGAGAATAGGGGTTTATTTATTGTTAAATACGGTATTATGCCAGCGTTTTCATAGTTTCTTGTAAACTGTTTACGCGTATTGTTATATACAAGTAGTTTTACTTATATATGCTATAAACTTATAAAAGTTGTGTTTGCAAGAATATTAGCTAGTTATCGGTGATATATAGCTGTTGTCCTACAAATTAAAGTATACAAAAACCTCTTTTAAATAATTTGCACCTATTAAGTAGGCTACATTACATTAAAGCTATTAAATAGAAGAGTCAAGAGGTTATTTATTGTGATATAACTGTATATTGCAGCGTTTATTTCATAGTTTCTGTAAACTGTAGCGTTATTGTTAGATATACAAGTAGTTACTATCATATTGACTATAAACCCATAAAATGTAAGTGTTTTTAATGATATTAGCTAGTTAGTATCGGTTGATATATAGCTGTTTTCTACAAATTTGAAGTATAAAATCCTCTTTTTAGAATAATTGCACCTAGAAGTAGCTTCATTACAATAAGCTATTAAATATAAGCGAAGAGGTTTTACTTTATGTGATATAACGGATATCGCAAGTTGATTTCATAGTTTCTTGTAAACTGTTAGGGTATTGTATATATACAAGTAGTTTTTTACTTATCATATTGCTATAAACCATAAAATGTTGTGTTTTCAATGATATTAGCTATTTATCGCGGATATATAGGCTGTTTTCATACAAATGAAGGTATGACAATCCTTCTTAGATAAATTGCACCTATATGTAGCTTACATTACAATAAGCTATTAAATAGAAGAGTAAGAGGTTATTTATGTGATATAACTGTATATTGCAAGCGTTTTTTATTTTGGTTTTTTCCTTTTTTGCAAACTGTAGATGTATTGTATATATAAAATAAAAAATTGTTTTTGTTTATTATCATATTGCTATAAACAATAAAATGTAGTGTTTTTTCAATGATTATTAGCTTAGTTATCGGTGATATATAGCTGTTTCCTACAAAATTGGAGTTAAAATACTCTTGAAAATTAATTGCACTATAAGTAGCTTACATTACATTAAGCTAATAAATAGAGCGGTAATAGGTTATTTATTGTGAATAACGGTATATTGCAAGCGTTTTTCATAGTTTCTTGTAAACTGAAGCGTTATTGTTTTTATATATATACAAGTAGTTTCACTTATATATTGCTATAAACCCATAAAATGTAGTTTTCAATGACATAGCTAGTTATCGGGGATATATAGCTGTTTCCTACAATTGAAGTATAAAATCTCTTTTAGATAATTTTTGCACTTAAGTAGCTTACATTACATTAAGCTATATAAATAAAGAGTAAGAGGTTATTAATTTGATATAACGGTAATGCAAACGTTTTTCATAGTTTCTTGTAAACGAAGCGTTATGTATATATACAAGTAGTTTTACTTATCATATTGCTATAAACCATAAAATGTAGTGTTTTCAATGTATTGCTTAGTTACGGTGATATATAGCTGTTTGCCTACAAATTGATGTATAAATCCTCTTTTTAGGAATAATAATTTGCAACCTATAAGTAGCTACATTACATTAAGCTATTAAATATAAGAGTAAGAGGTTATAATTGTGATATAACGGTATATTGCAAACGTTTTTCATAGTTTCTTGTAAAACTGTAAGCGTTAGTATATATACAAGAGTGTTACTTATCAAATTGCTATAAACCCATATTAATTGCTGTGTTTTCAATACGATATAGCTTGTTCGTCGGTGGATATATAGCTGTTTTTCCACAAATTGATGTATAAAATCTCTTTTTAGAATAATTTGCCACCTATAGTAGCTTACATTACATTAAGCTATAAATAAAAGAGTAAGAGGTTATTAAATTGTGATATAACGGTATATTGCAAGCGTTTTTCTAGTTTCTTGTAAAACTGTAGCGTTATGATATATATACAAGTAGTTTTACTTATCATATTGCTAAGCAAACCCATAAAATGTAGTGTTTTCAATGATATTAGCTAGTTATCGGTGATATATAGCGTTTTCTACAAAATTGAATTATAAAAACTCTTTTAGAGTAAGAGCACCTATAAGTAGCTTACATTACATTAAGCTAATAAATAGAAGAGTAAGAGGTTATTATGTGATATAACGGTATATGCAAGCGTTTTTTCATAGTTCTTGCGGTAAACTGTAACTATCGTATATATACAAGTAGCTTTTTATTATCATATTGCTATAAAAAAATAAAAATGTATGTTTTCAATGATATTAGCTAGTTATCGGTGATATATAGCTGTTGTTCCTACAAACTGAAGTATAAAAATCCCTCTTTTTAAAATAATTTGCACCTAAAGCAGCTTAATTACATTAAGTAATAAATTGAGGAGTAAAGGTTATTTATTGTGATATACTGGTATATTGCAAGCGTTTTTCATAGTTTCTTGTAAACGTAAGCTGATTGTATATATACAAGTAGCTTACTATCATATTGCTATAAAAACCATAAATGTAGTGTTTTGCAATGCTGTTAGCTAGTTATCAGGAAGAGTTGTTCTTTTCTACAAATTGAAGTATTATTCTTTGATATAGTAGCTAAAAATAGTTTGGATATTTGCTTCAACTATACTTTACAAAATTAATAGCTAAAAATATGTATTTTCATGAAATTTAGATATCAATTTTAATGTAAAACAATGTTTTTTCAAGTATTTCAATGTTTTTTTTGCAGGCTAACAAATGGCCGAAATTTGACATTATTCAGCATTTACACAACTATTACTTTACAATGTTATGAGCTAAAAATTGCATTTTCATGAAATTTAAGTTATCAATTTTAATCCTCAAAACAACGTTTTTTCCAAGTATTTTAATGCCATTTTTGAAAGCCTTAAAAATGTCAAAATTTGACATATTCAGCACTTTTACAAACTATATTTATAAGATTAAGAGCTTAAATATGTATGTTTCATGAAATTATGTATCATTTTATTTCATCAAAATAACGTTTTTTCAAGTGTTTTAGGTATTTTGAGGGCTAAAAATGTCGAAAATTTGACATTATTCAGCCCTTTTTGATAGAGAAATTCCAAATGTGGTATTAATATTGTTTTCGTAGAAATTTCTATTTTCAAAATACTCAAGCTTATAATAGGAGTTTGATACTCTATATTGTGATACAATTGCATATTATAACGTCGTTTTCATAGTTTCTTGTTAAATTGTGTGTTATATCATTAATAGAAGAATTTACCTTTATGATAATGCTTTATACCCTCAAAATGTGTTCTTTTTCAATGATTTTAGCTAGTTATCGGTGATATATACTGTGATTTCCTACAAATTGAAGTATACAATTTTTTTTAGAATAATGCACCCTATACGTAGCTTACATTACATTAAGCTAATGTAAATAGAAGGGAATAGGTTATTATTGTTATATAAAACGGTATATTGCCAGCGTTTTTCATAGGGCTTGTAAACGTAGCGTTCTATTGTATATATACAAGTAGTTTTTTATTTCATATTGCTATAAACCTATTAAAAATCGTTGTGTTTGCAATGATATTAGCTAGTTATCGTGATACATATAGCTGTTTCTACAAATTAAAGTATAAAATCCGCTTTTTAGAATAATTTGACACATAAGTAGCTTACATTACATAAGCCTATTAATAGAAGAGTAAGAGGTTATTTATGTGATATAACTGTAATGCAAGCGTTTTCATATTTTTCTTGTAAACTGTAGCGTTATTGTAGATATACAAGTAATTTGTACTTATCATATTGCTATAAACCTATAAAATGTAGTGTTTTAATGATATTAGCAGTATAGGTATATATAGCTGTTTTTCCTGACAAATTAAAGTATAAAATCCTCTTTTTAGAATAATTTGCACCTATAAGTAGCTTACATACAATAGCTATTAAAATATAAGAGTAAGAGCGTTATTTATTGTGATATAACGGTTATATTGCAAGCGGTTCCATAGTTTCTTGTAAACTGTACGTATTGTAATATATACAAGTAGTTTTACCTTATCAATTGCTATTAAACCATAAACATGTTGTGTTTCAATGATATTAGCTAGTTATCGGTGATATATAGCTGTTTTCTACAAAATTGAAGTATAAAATCTCTCTTTAGAATAATTTGCACCTATATGTAAGCTTACCTTACACTTAAGCTATTAAATAGAAGAGTAAGAGGTTATTTGTTGTGAATATACGTATATTGCAAGCGTTTTTCATTGTTTCTTGCAAAACTGTTAGCTGTATTGTATATAGAAAAGTAATTTTATTAATCATATTGCTATAAACCCATAAAATGTAGTGTTCCTACAAAATTGAAGTAAAAATCCTCTTCTAGAATAATTTGCACCTATAAGTAGCTTTCATTACATAAAGCTATTAAATAGAAGAGTAAGAGGTTATTTATTGTGATATAACTGTATATTGCAAGCGTTTTTCATAGTTTCTTGTAAACTGTAGCGTTATTGTATATATACAAGTAGTTTTACTTATCATATGCTATAAAAACCCCTTAAAATGTTAGTGTTTTTAATGATATTAGTAATTTGGTGATATATAGTGTTTTCCTACAAATTTAAGTATAAAATCCTCTTTTTTGAATAATTTGCACCTATTAGTAGCTTACATTACAATAAGCTATTAAATATAAAAGTAAGAGGTTATTTTGTGATATAACGGTATTTGCAAGCGGTTTTCATGTTTCTTGTAAAACTGTACTTATTGTATAATACAAGTAGTTACTTATCATATTGCTATAAACCCATAAAATGTTGTGTTTTCAATGATATTAGTAGTTATCGGTGATATATAGCTGTTTTCCCACAAATTGAAGTATTAAAACCTCTTTTTAGAATAATTTGCACCTATAAGTAGCTTACATTACAATTTAAACTATAAATAGAAGAGTAATAGAGGTTATTTATTGTGATATAAACTGTATATTGCAAGCGTTTTTCATGTTTCTTGAAACTGTAGCGTATTGTATATATAAAAGTAATTTTATTATCAAATAGCTATAAACCCCTAAAATGTAGTGTTTTCAATGATATTAGCTAGTTATCGGTGATATATAGCTTTTCCTACAAATTGGATTATAAAATCCTCTTTTAGAATAATTTGAACCTATAAGTAGCTTACATTACATTAGCTAGTAAATAAAAGAAGTAAGAGGTTATTAATTGTGATATAACGGTATATACGCAGCTGTTTTCATAGTTTCTTGTACACTGTAGCGTTAGGGTATATATACAAGTAGTTTTACTTTACATATTGCTATAAACCCATAAAAATGTAGTGTTTCAATTGATATAGCAGTATCGGTGATAGCTAGCTGTTTTCCTACACATTGAAGTATAATACTCGTTTTAGAGTAAGACACCATAAGTAGCTTACATTACATTAAGCTACTAAAAGAAGAGTAAGAGGTATTATTGTGATATAACGGTATTATTGCAAGCGTTTTTCATAGTTCTGGGTAAACTGTAACGTTATGTGTATAGTATACAAGTACTTTTACTTATCATATTGCTATAAACCCATAAAATGTAGGGTGTTCAATGTATTGCTAGTTATCGGCTGATATATAGCTTGTTTCCTACAAACTGAAGTATAAAATCCTCTTTTTAAAATAATGTGAACCTATAAGTTAAGCTTACATTACATTAAGCTAATAAATTGAGGAGTAATAGAGTATTTATTGTGATATAATGGTATATGCAAGCGTGTTAATAGTTCTTGTAAACTGTGACGAGTTTATATATTACAAGTAGTTTTAATAATCATATTGCTCAAAAACCATAAAATGTAGGGTTTTTCAATAGGATGTAGGCTAGTTATCAGTGAAGAGTTGTTTTTTTTCTACAAATTGAAGTATATTTCTTTTTCTATGTAGCTAAATAGCTTGGATATTTGCACAACTATATTTACAAAAAATTAATAGCTAAAAATATGTATTTTTCATGAATTTAGATATCAATTTTAATCTTAAAAAACAATGTTTTTTTAAGTATTTCTAAAATGTTTTTTGAAAGGCTAAAAAATGTCGAAATTTGACATTATCAGCACTTTTACACAACTATACTTTACAATGTTATGAGCTAAAAATATGCATTGTCAGGAATTTAGTAGCAATTTAATCCCAAAAACAACGTTTGTTCAAGTATTTTAATGCATTTTGAAAGCCTTAAAAAATGTTCAAAAATTTGACATTATCAGCACTTTTACACAACATATTTTATACATTAAGAGCTTAAAATATGTATTTTTCATGAACTTATGTATCAATTTTATTCATTCAAAATACGTTTTTCAAGTGTTTTAATGTATTTTGAAGGGCTAAAAAAATGTCCGAAAATTGACATTATTCAGCCCTTTTTTGATAGAGAAATTTAAAATGTGGTATTAATGTTTGTTTCGTTTTAGAAATTTCTATTTTAAATACTCCAAGCTTTAATAAGGAGTTCTGATTACTATATATGTGAACAATTGTCTATTATAAGTGTTTTTTCAAGTTTCGTCAACATCCGTTGTTCGTTTAATCATTAATAAAAGGAATTTACCTTTGATATGCTTATACCCTCAACAATGTAGTCTTTTCAATGATTTAGTAGTTACGTTGATATATCAGCGTTTTCCTACAAATGAAGTATACAATCCTTTTTTTAGAATAATTTGACCCTATAAGTAGCTTACATTACATAAAGCTCATAAATAGAAGAGTAATAGGTTATTTATTGTTAATAACGGTATATTGCTAGCTTTTTTCATAGTTCTTGTAAACTGTAGCGTTATTGTATATATACAAGTAGTTTACTTATCATATTGCTAAAACCTATAAAAATGTTGTGTTTGCCAATGATACTTAGCTAGTTATCGGGGATATATAGCTGTTTCCTACAAAGTAAAGTATAAAATCCGTCTTTTTAAGAATAATTTGCACCTATTAAGTACTTACATTACCTAAAAGTATAAATTAAATAGAATTTTGAGTAAGGAGGTTATTTATTGTGATATAACTGTATATTGCAAAGCGTTTTTCATGTTTCTTGTAAATGTAGCGTTAATGATTATATACAAGTAGTTTTACTTATTCATATGCGATAAAACCCATATAAAATGTAGTGTTTTAATGATATTAGCTAAATATGGTGATATTATAGCTGTTTCCTACAAATTGAAGTATAAAAATCCTCTTTTTAGAATTAATTTGCACCTATAAGTAGCTTACATTACATTAAGCTATGAAATTAAGAGTAAGAGGTTATTAATGTGAATATAACGGTATATGCAAACGTTTTTTCATAGTTCTTGTAAACTGTAGCTTTATTGTATATATTAAAGTCAGTTTTACTTATCAAAATTGATATAAAACCCATACAATGTAGGGTTCAAGATATTAGCTTGTTGTCGGTGATATATAGCCTTTTTTCATACAAAATGATGTTATAAAAATCCTCTTTTTAGTAATTAATTTGCAACTATAAGTAGCGTTACATACATTACAGCTATTAACATAAGAGTAAGAGGATTATTAAAAATTTTTTTGTGATATAACGGTATATTGCAAAGCGTTTTTCATCGTTTCTGTAAACTGCTAGCGTTATGGTATATATACAAGTAGTTTACTTATCATATTGCTATAAACCCATAAAAGGTAGTTTTTCAATGATATTAGCGAGTTATCGGGGATATATAGCTGTTTTCCTACAAATTGAAGTATAAAAATACTCGTTTAGAGTAAGATGCACCTATAAGTAGCTTACATTACATTAAGCTAATAAATAGAGAGTACTGAGGTTATTTATTGTGATATAAACGGTATATTGCAAGCGTTTTCATAGTTTCTTGTAAACTGTAACGTTATTGTATATATGCAAGTAGTTTACTTATCATATTGCTATAAACCCATAAAAGGTAGTGTTTTCAATGTATTAGCCTAGTTATCGTGATTATATAGCTTTTTTTCCTACAAACTGAAGTATAAAATCCTCTTTTAACGAATTTGCACTTATAAGTAGCTTACATGACATAAGCTAATAAAATGAGAGTAATAGGTTATTGATTGTTGATATAATGGTATTATTGCAAGCGTTTTTCATAGTTCTGTTAAAAACATGTAGCGTTATTGTATATATAACAAAATGTAGTTTTACTAATCATATTGCTATAAAACCAAAATGTAGTGTTTTCATGATGTTAGCTTAGTTATCAGTGAAGAGTTGCTTTTTTTCTACAAATTGAGTATATTTCTTTATATATGTAGTAAATAGCTTGGATATTTGTACAATATATTTTACAAAATTAATAAGCTAAAAATAGTATTTTTCAGAAATTAGATATCAATTTAATCTTAAAACAATGTTTTTCAAGTATTTCAATGTTTTTTTGGGAAAAGGCTTAAAAATGTCGAAATTTGACATTCATTCAGCACTTTTACACAAACTATACTTTCCAATGTTTATGAGCTAAAAAAATATGCATTTCATGAAATGTAAGTATCAATTTTAATCCTCAAAAACAACGTTTTTCAAGATTTAATGCATTTTGAAAGCCTTAAAAATGTCAAAATTTTGACATTATTCAGCACTTTACACAACTCTATTTTAATAATATAAGAGCTAAAAATATGTATTTCATGGAAATTTATGTATCATATGTTATTCATTCAAAATAACGGTTTTTTCTTTCAAGTGTTTTAATGTATTTTTGAAGGCTAAAAAATGTCGAAAATTGACATTATTCAGCCCTTTTTTTGATAGAGAAATTAAAAATGTGGTATTAATGTTGTTTTCGTTAGAAATTTCTATTTAAAACTCTCCAAGCTTAATAGGAGTTTGATACTCTATATTGTGATACAATTGAATATTATACGTGTTTTTAATAGTTCCTTGTTAATTGTTGGGTATATCATTAATAAAAGGAAAAAGTTTACCTTTTATCGATAATGCTTTATACCTCAAAATGTGTTCTTTCAATGATTTTAGCTAGTTATCGGTGATATATAGCTGTTTTCCCTACAAATGAAGT
>JACEEZ010016057.1:0-22689 GCA_016584305.1 Chionoecetes opilio
CCCCAGTTGGGGGCTCCCTTTTTAGACCCCCCCCACCCGGGGGTGGTATTCCCCATGGGGTGGGACGGTCTTTGTTGGGATAAGGGGGGAGTTTGGGAACTGGGAGGGCCTGTCTAAGGGTCGGGGGGTGGTGATTCCCAGGGCAGCGTTCACCCCGGGAAGTCAACCGTAGGCCCGGGGGCTTGCCAATTCTTTGCCACCCCACCATCCTGGGCACCATTTTCCGTCGCCTCTCAACGGGAACAGGAGCATCCCCCCTTTTCCCTGACTCTTGTCCAGCGATGCTGACTTTGCCTCCCGTCCCTAGGGAGGGGGGGCAGGGTTATGGCAGGTGTGGGGCCCCTGCGTCACGGTAGGTGGATGTGATGAGGAGCCCCGTCATGTTTGGCAGTGGATAAGGGGCGGTTTTGAAGGTTGAGGCTGGAATTTTGGGAGCCCTCCTGCACCCTTTGGCACGTTCTCCCCCACTGGCTGGAGCGGCATGGGGGCGGCCTCCCGGCGGGTCGGGGCTGCACCGCTCCCCATCCCCCCCACAAGGAACTGGGGGGGGAAGGGAAATCCAGTGCACCAGGCAGAGATCCCGGCGGCGAGGGACGGTAAACTGTTGCACGGACTTGACAAAGAAACGTCCTGCAAGTAGCCCGGCCAGGCCCTTTGCTGATGGGGCAAGGTGCGGCCCCCAGTGTGGGTAGGTGGACTTGGGGCCAGGTCACGCAGGCCCCCCGCCTCCTCTTAACTGCCCGGGCTGAGGCCCAGAGTTTATCAAAGCGGGACCGGCCACACAAACCTGTGTGCCGCGACGGCAGTGGGGGGGAGTCGGTGCCACCCCCAAACCCCGGCAACAGGACTTAGAGCCGCGGCTGCTCATGACGGGGGGGGTGGCCACAACGGGGGGGCCCCCGGGTCCTTCCTTGGCTGTTTCCTTCCCCATTTCTGCCACTCGCTGGAAGTGGCTCAGTTGCCAGGCCGGCAGGGCCCCCCTTCCCGGGGCACTCTGCCTTACCAGGCTGATGACGGCCCCCCAGTACAGGCAAGGACGTTGGGGGGCCCCCCGTGGGGGGCCGCCGCATGACGCATCGTCCTCAATGTGACGTCATGGTGAAAGTCAGCGTGACCCCCCCAGGCTGTGGGTGTGGGGCTGCCAGCGTCTGTTTGGCACCCCAAAAAGACACACAATATGCTCTTAACTTGCGACACATTTTAAGTTTTTGTCGAATTATTGACCCCAACACTGGAACACCTCACGCCTGAGTGCGGGGCTGCGTCGCCCAGCCCCCCTTTCCGCCCCAAAAGTACTCAAAAGTCTGGTGCAATGGGCCCCACTGAAAGGCACAGTCCAGCCCCCATCTGGCGCACTTGTAAAAGTACCCTTACAGACTCACCAGAAAAACCTGTGCAGTGCTAAAAAAACCCCAAAACCGCACTCCCTGGTTGGTGGCAGCATCATAGCTTGCCGGGGCCCGTCCGGGGGCCTTGGGGGCAACAGGGCGCCCATGACCCTTTGGGGGAACGGGCCCCAATCTTGAAGCGCGGGAACACACACAGGCGGATGAACACCTAGTGTCGCATCATCCCCAGTTAGGGTAACCGTCTTCAAGGGAGCGGCCCCAACGGGAAGTCTGCAGTAGACAGTCCAGTTACATTTGTCCAGCCCTGCGTGTAAGAGCTCTCCCCCCGGGATCCGGGCACCCCCATGTCTCGCTGCAGTGCTGCGATGGCATCCTGCTGGGGGAGTATCACCGACTGCGCTTGGCCAGGCGATTTACCCCACCCACCTTTCCCCACCTGACAAGGGCGATAACCTTGGACCCCGGGGGGAACCCTTTGAGGGGTAGGTCGCACCAACTACGCGCCATGGGGGTTTGAGAAAATTTGCTGCGGGCCCGATGTTACTGAGTGTCCTTACAGTTTTAAGGCTAGTGCACCCGGGCCCCCCGCCGCCTTTTCCGAGAGGGCCCACAGTTCCAGCTTCACATTTTGGGGTTTTCAATGTCACCACCCACTTTGGCTTTCATTTCTTTCACTGCCCAACTGGTAAACAAGGCTACAATTTTGCTACCCCCAAGACCTAGGCAGCGTCCCCACACCCCTACCCGTTTTCCTAGCTTGGGAATGCCCAACATTTTTGACCTTTCCTAACTACTAACCCTTTGTTTACTATGTAAAATTATTCTATCCATTGGTTCCCCCGATCACATCTTATCTCTGAAACCCTTCCTAAAAACTGCAGTCGCCCCGGGACCCACCTAAGCAGGGGTGCTTCTGGCTTTTAAAACCTCCCGAGTGGGAGGAAAAGACTCTGATTTCCATGGAATAATTATTGCTTCCTGCGATATTTTTTCGGTTTTTTTTTTGGGGGAAAAATGAGTCTTAAAACCCCGTAAAATACGGTACTACCCTGGCACCGGAATAAATACAAACCCGCAAATAAAAAACGGATATCCTAAGAAACACTGCACTGTCTAGGGTCGAATTTTTCTAGCGTATCCCCCCCCTATGGTTTGGGGTAGAGTTGGCGGGCGATATCTGAACCTCCTGGGGGGGTGTGTGGGAGGTGTGTGGGGAAACCCCCCTCAGTCCCGACCCAACAGCAAAGGGGAACGTTAATGTTTTGGTTTTCTCTCCCCCCTTTTTTCCCAATATTTTGATTTGAGCATTTTTTGCCTTAATTTTTTATATTTTCACTAAATTGGGTCGTCCCAACTGATAAGGAGGAGAAGGCTCGCATATTAGCCTGGGCAAAAAAAAGGCCTATTAAAGAAATTTGTAGGCGTATCCCCCGACCCCAGTCCCCCGTAATGTTGGCTGGCTGGCGCCGTGGTCACCCCCCAAATGTTTTTCCCAAAACAAAACCTTACCCTGGACCCCCACGGAAGATTTCCCAAAAGTTACAGATCGTCTTTTTGGGAAAGAGAACTATGAAAAAACCCTCATTTTACTGCTTCTCACAAAAAAAAAAGTAACCCCAACCCCTGCAAAAAAGATGCATCCATCCCTGCATCCAACCCCGTCCCCAGGGGGGACCTCAACTTCCCCCCGGCCTGTGCAAAAACCTTACTGATGGATCGTATGAAGAAAGTGATGGTTTTTTTCAAAAAATACACCATTGGACGGCTGCGACTGGGGGAAAGGGTCATGTGGTGGGTGAATCGACATTTCAAGTTTTCAGGGCGTTCTACCACAGTAAGACGACCACCTTCAGTCAGAGTTTCCCCCCTGCCAACACAGTTCGCACGTGAAGCACCCGAATCTGTCATGTTTTGGGTTTTTTCAGTAGTTTTAAGATTTCATGGAGGTTTGTTCTTTCCCCAAAAAAAGTATAAACAAATATCAAAAAAAAAAAAAAAAAAATTTATCTAATATGTTTGTATTATTTTTTTCCTTTGATATTCATGTTATGCAACCTTTTTGAAAAGCGGGTCCGATTTCTTTTGCGGTGACTGTAAGCTTTTTTCAGTGTTTTAAAACCCCCGAGTTTTGCGACCTCGAGTTTAGTGCTAGCCGGGGAAAGAAAGCAAGCGTGAAAACTCGGGAGGGTACTGTACAGGCTACATTAATGACGGGATGATCTACAAAGATCGGCGAGGCTTCCCTGCCTACGCCCCCCATTACGGGGCCCTCACGTGAGCCCTGATGCCCCGACTTTTTGAGCTGTTACAATCAATATTTTTCTTGATGTACCCAAAATGCATTTTTCATAATCACATTTAAAAACTTTTTTTAACATATAATAAACAGTTCCTTGTGCAAAAAAAGGGTTTTTCCAGCCCGGGGATAGCTAAGTAATGGACACTAAATTCCCATTTAGTCCTTTAAAATTGGGGTCGAGTATAATCAGTTCCACTTTGCCCCCCCGTGGGTAGTGGCTAGCGCGCCTAGCTAAATCTGCGGAACTGGTTGAACCCCGGGGTCGGGGCAGTCGGATGAGCCCCCCATGTTCCCCTTCCTTTCGGGGTTGGGGGAAAGGGGTCCCCTAGGGAAACCTGGGCAAGTAACTGTGGAAACCTGGAGTCCACTACCCCGGGTCCCCGGGGTAAGGGGTTTCTCACCCACCACAGAAGGCCCAAAAGGGCAATGGGGCGGAGATGAGCCCCGGGGGCCACGCGCGCTAGTGTACCCCCCCTTTTTTTCTAGACTATAAAATGGTAAATGCTCAAGAAAAAATTTGTGATGCTCTACATGTTGAAAAATGAGTGTTGTGCAGTTTTTAAGGGCTGAGAAGGTTTTTTAAACTGGGCTTAGCCCCTGAGAGTAGAATTGAGTGGTAATTATGGTCTTTTTTTTTTCAGTTTCTGCAATTTTCGTCTCTTTTATCATTTTTGAAACCAGTAAAAATGGGTAGCTTTTTTATTAATATAGAACAATTAAATAGACTTTTGCTAAAAAAATTGCGGGGAATTTTCTTTAGGGGGCCCAGAACTGCGTAGGGGGTTGGTTTTAGTGCTGCCAAGCGGTTCCAATTACTGTCAAAAAAGTGCGTGTGGAAAGAAGCAGCCCGGTCTGCGCCCTCAGCATTTAACAGGAAAGATTGTTTATTTTTGGTTGAGAGAAGTAAATGTTCTATTTTTAAATTATTACTTCATGATTTAGTAAATAGCCGAGTGATAAAAAAAAAAAAAAAAAAATGTGGGTTAATTTTGCAGAAAAACGTTCTCAAGAATTTTTTTAAAGGGAGTGATTTTTTGGTGTTTTATGGTGGTTTTAAAAATTTGGGGATTAATTTTGGGCAAACCACTTTTTTTTTAATTTCCCCCCCCTCCCCAAACTTGGGGAACCTGTAGGAAACGGGATTTCTGGGTAGGGGAACATCAAAATAGGCGCCCAGCCCCCCTTTTCATTCCTCCTGACTGGAAAAGGGGGCGTCTCCCTTTTGGGAAAAGGGGAAAGGGGACCTCGGGACTGCAAAAATTACCGCGGTTTTACACTACTCACCCCAGGAAAAGGTGCTTGCCCAATGCCCATCTATTGCTGACAAATCTGCAGTCTCTGCTGAAGCATCAAGCCCTCAGCAGTCTGGGTTATCCCTGGAAAGTCAACAAGGCCCCCGATCCTAGCGTTCGTGTCCTGGGGGAAACCCCGCGCGAGTTTCGACGGGGGATGCTTGCGCCTTTTTTGATTCAAAAAGGGGTTTTTGGGATCAGGCTCATGAGATTGGGGGATCTTTGCGCCCGTGGGTTTCCCTGCAAGGACATTGGTTTTAATATAGCGAGTTTGTTAGCACATTCACTTGTTTTTACAAGCCCCCCGCGGGGGGAACCAAGGGCAGACCCAATCACAGCTGTCTCATGAGGTTCACTGGTGATCACGGACAGAAGACGACGTGGAGTCCGGAGGGAAGCGACAGCGGTCCCCAGAGCGTGGGAGTGCATTTTGGTCTAGGTATTAACATGGTACAACGTAGTTCACAAAGCACTAAGGCGTGTTCACTAAGTGGCCTCCAAAATTTTGGAGGGTGATGAAGAATACAAAATGTGGAAAGGAGGAGAAAGGTGTTGGTGAGACTTCCAATTTAAAAAAAAAAGGGTGCGCTGGCGAACATCTGTCATTTTTCCGGGGGGCCGGGAAAGGATCTCGGAAATTTGATAAGCCCAAGTTGGGGGCAGAGATGGGGGGGGAAAGTTTTTATAAAGAGACTGGAAGATGTTTTTTTGGCGATAAAGGAAAAAGGGAAAATTTTGCAGCATTAAGGCTTTTATAGCCTAGGAGAAAAGAGAGCAGAAATTTAAGGGTTTTTAATTTAAAAAAGTACCATGGGTTTAAAAAAGGATTGAGCTTGATGATTCGGTGTGGCCTTTTGTTTGGGGCTTTTTTAAGGAAAAAGGAAGCAAATTTGAGGGGCCCAAGTGGGAAAAATAACAGAAAGGGAATAAAAAAGAAAATTTTGAGTGGTCGAAGGGGCCGGCGCCCCAAAATTTTAAAAAAAATTTTTTTGGGAAAGGGGGAAAATTTTTTGGGAAAACCAATTGGGGGGGAAAGCGGGAGAGAGTTGGGGGGGAAGGATGCCCGGGGGGTTAAAGGGAAAAAAAAATGGGGAAGAAAAACCCAGGGGGTTTTTTTTACAATATCCAAAAGGCTTTTTTGACGAAACAGGGCAGGGGAGTTTAGCCCAAAAAAAAGGGGCTATGGGGGTGTTAGGGAACCAGGAATTATTTGGGGGATGGAAGTGGCGAACAATTTTTAAACAGTGGGTCAAGGGGGTTCCCCTTGAAAGGGGTTTTTCAAAATGGTGTGGGGAGGGCTCAAAGCTAAAGAAATGGTTGGGAAAAAAGGGTTTTTGAAGGGAAAAACCAATTCCCTCCAAAATTTTGGGACTGTATTTTCCCTTTTTTTCCCCCGGGGTTTTAAAAAAGGGGGAAAAAAAATCCAAAGTGAAAAGAGTGGGGAAGTAATTTTCCCTTGGGGCTTTTTTTGAAAACCGAAATGTAAAATGTAAGCAAACAAAAAAAGGGGAAAAAGGGACTGAAACCTTTAATTTATGTCAGGACACCGGGACTTTTAAAGCGGGGGGAGTTGTAGGGGCCCGGGGATTAAAGGTGGGGGCTTTAGGGGGGCAAACCATAAAAGGGCCCCACCAGGGGAAAATTGAAAAAATTTGGGGGATGGGACTTAGGGGGAAATGGGGGGGAAAAAAAAAAATTGGGGGGGGTTTAAAAAAGGCCCCAAAAGGGGATTCCCGTTGGTGGGTTAAAGGGGGGAAAATCTTAATTGGGGAAAATATTTTTGGGTTTTTTGGGGGATCAAGTAGTAACGTGGGTTGAAAGTGGGGGAATTTTTTGGAAAATTTTTGGTTGGGGTTTTGGATTTTGGGGAAGGGGGGAAAAATTTTCGATTGCTGTGATTTTTCGTTGGGCTTGGTGAAGCATTCAATTTTGGGGTTTTGCACGGGGTGAAACCCTTTGGGGGTTTGGGTTTTAGATAACTTTTGGGAAAAGGAAGGGAAATTTTTCGGGGGTATTTTATGTTTTTTCTCGGGCGGGCCAAAAATTGGAAAATTTTGGGGGACTGGGCCCCATGGGGCAGAAAACCCGGGAAACCTGGGGTTTTTGTAATAGGGAAAGGAACCCGGGTTAGGAAGGGGTAACCGAAGAGGTTTCTTTTTGGGACGGAAAAATTTTAGGGAAACTGTGAAAGGGTAAGGGGGAACGTCAAATGGAGCACGACCCGGGACCCCCCTGGAAATTTTTAAAGGGTTTTGGAATACCAGGTCTGAAGTAATAAATGGGGGGGGGTAAAATTTTGGAAAAAAAAAAATTTGTGAAACGGTTGGGTTGGGGGCCCAGTGGGTTGAGGCAACAAGTGTTTTTCCTGCGCTGCAAATGAGGAAATGGTTTTCACAATACCGTGCCCCTAATTTTAGGGGGGTTTTGAGGGAGTTGCGGGGTAAAACTCGGGTGAAAACTACCTTTGAAAATTTTTGATGTTGTGGGGAGGGGCGCAGGGCTGGGGTGGAAAGGGACCCAGAGATTTTGGGGGCCCGGGTGGGGGGAAACCTTATAAAGGTTTAAAAAAAAAATTAAGGGTAAGGGCGAGAAAGGGGTGGTAGGGGAAATTTTAAAGTATGGGGGGGAAGGCACTGGCAACTTGGGTTTCAAAAAGGGGGACAAAGTGGGACAAATTGGAGGGGTTGCGAAACCCCCCCTAAAAATAGAGGGAAAAATGTTGGGTTTTTTAAAAAAATTGGGGGGGGGCAAAAAAAAAGAAAAAAATGGGGGGTTTTAAAAAAAAGGAGTTTTCCCCGGTTTTCCCCCCACCTTTTGGGAATGCAAACCCCCCCCAAAATCCCCCCACTTTTTGGGACACGAAAAAAACCCCCAAAACTAGAAAAAAAGTTTTTAAAAAAAGGTTTTTCATTTTTTTACACTTAAAAAATTGGCCCTTCCGAAATCAAAAAAGGGATTTTTGGAAACCTCAAACCCGGGAAAAGAATTAGGGTTTTTTTGTTGGTTGGGGTTTTGTTTGGGTTTTGTTTGTTTTTTGCGGAAAAAATTTTTCAAGAAATAGGTGGGTTTAGCCCCGGAAAATACCCATGTGGGCTGTACAACCTTTTCTTTAAAAAAATTTTTTGTTTTTTAGGGCCGGGCCCGAGGAATTGGCCCCGGTGTTCCTAGTGCTTTTGGCGTGGGTTTCCGCTCCTAGGAAGGAAGGGGGGAGTAAGGGGAGCTGGTTTTGGGGGGGCCCCCACTTTTTTAAAAAAAAAGTAAAAAAAACCCTGTAGCTTGTGGGACTGTTTAGGGCAATTACAAATTCTTTTTTTTTCGTTAAAAAACAAACACCCAAAAAGGGCTCGTAAACTTAAAAAAGGAATATTTTTAAGTTCATTATTGAGTGGGTTTTTAGAAAGCGTTTTAAAAAAAAAAAAAGAAAAAAGGAAACTTCAAGGGTAAAAACAAAAATTAAAATACAAAAAGAAAGTTTTTTTAAGGGGTTTTGAAGGGACAGTCGGGATTAAGTGTTGCCTGCCATCAGCAACATGTGGGGGTGTAAATATGTGTTTGGGTAAACATACATTGACATATTGTATGTCTAAAGGGAACGCAAAAAAAAAAAAAAAAAATATGCGAATGTGTTAAATAGCGAGTGTGTTAGCACATTCACTTGTTTTACAAGCCCGCCACGGCGGGAACCAATGGCAGACCGCCATATCATCAGCTTCTCATGACGTCATCACTGGTGATACTGACAAGAGACGACGTGGAGTCACTGGAGGGAAGCGACAGTCGGTCCCCAGAGCGCGGTGAGTGCAGTTGTGTCTACACTACCATCCCGAGTTTCGCGCTTGCTTGCTTCCGGAGGCATAGCGCGAAACTCGCGGATCGCGAAACTCGGGTACCAAAACACTGTAAAAATGCTTATTTAGTCGTTTTGTGTGTGTGTGGTGTGTGTGTGTGTGTGTGTGTGTGTGTGTGTGTGTGTGTGTGTGTGTGTGTGTGTGGTGTGGTGTGTGCCTACAGCACCGTTAGGCAGTGAACCTCCAGGGGTGGGATGGTAGACCCTGGAGGTTAACTTGAGGGCTGTGTACCTACCGTATTTTACAGCTTGTAAGACTCTTTTAACCCCCAAAAAATATCCTGAAATGCCCCAAGCCCCTGTCCACCCAGCAGTGAATGGGTACTGGGTGTTAACCTAGGGTTTGTGACCCGCCTCCCGGGTTGGTGGCTTCGGCCAGCACTACGTAGAGAAGAGGAGGAGGAGAGGAGCTTGAGTTTGAGCTTGAGCTTGAGTTGGGAGTCACCCAGCAGATGCTGTTTTGGTCTGAGTGAGTGAGCTTGACACATATCTGTCAGCTGATGGTTGTGTGACAGTGTTATACGCAATAACACTGTCACAATGCCTTCCTCTCTTCTCTCCTGTCTCCTCCAGTACCTCCAGAAACCACAGTACCACACACGTCATCGTTAATCACTTATAAAGGAGTATTTTGTGGTAAATAGTAAGGTAAGGTGCTACTTATTTTGAGGTGTTACCTATCTTATGCGACACCGGCTGCTCCTGTAAAGAAAACACAAACAAATGGAAAAAAAACACAAGCAAAACTACAAGCTATACTAAGCCTATTATAATACTATACTAAGCAGGAAGGAAGGAAGGAAGACGTGTCCCGTACGTCTCTTATGGGAGGCGGTAGCAGAGTGGTTAGCGTCAAGATATATGTCAAGCTCGAGCACGAGCTTGACAGACGACCTACAAAGTGATACTAAGCAGAAAAGGTCACAAGAAGAAGAAGAAATCTCCGAGTGGCGTTCTCGTGTGATCCGAGTTAGATCCTTGATGAGGGCTGTAAAATCCATTTAAAATCTTTCTCTGCACTGTTGAGTGGCTAAGAACACCCACACGCTGCCCATTAACTCTACCTTCGATTGCGAGTGCATCGAGGACACAGGGGGCGGCATGAGCAGAGGCTCACTATAGAAATTCTGTGCGCCACCACGGGCAAGGCCAACCATCACAGCCCTCAAGTTAACCTCCAGGGCCTACATCCCACTCCTGGAGGTCACTGCCTAACGGCGCTGTAGCACACACACACACAGATAGATAGATAGATAGATAGATATTTATTGACCACAGCTTTATACATAAATTACACATAATATCATTAGTGAATAGACAAACACTTAATGTCCAAAAAATGAAACATTCCCACAATTTGAGTAACAAACTGTAGTCCAACAAAAAATAATTACTAAAACTACTACTACCACGATAAACTACTAAACACATAAAATTCAACAAACAGCCAGCTTGATCTACGTCCCTATGAAAGAACAAAAAATGAAATAAACTTAACGGAAAAGATATGCATTTCTTAAGTATAACTATTTAAAACTTCATGAATAATTTTGCATGTTATTACATCACTGAAATTAGAGAATACGTCATGAACAGTATTAAATCTGTAAAGGTTTCTAATGTGTTGTGTTATGGGGCACACCTCTACCACATGTTGTTCTGTTTGTATGTCACCACATACACACAGCGCGTCCTCGAGAGGAAGGCGACCACGTCCGCGCCTGTTCCAGCGTCCCGTTTCCACTACTAAACTATGACCACAGACTCGAAAACGTGTAAACGACATCCTATGTAGATCGTTAATTACATGTTTCTTTTCATAAATGTCATGTACTTTAAATTCAGGGTTAATTGTTTTTATATACATTGCATCTTTTTGCCTCAGAGTTAGCAATTGGTATTATGTACATTATACAACATAAGAGGACATGTGGGGACATTATTGTGTGTCATGTGGGCCACAAGTTTTCCAACCGGGGTATTTTAAAGACATAACATACTTAAGAGCGAAAGACAAAGGGTCATCGTTCATGTTACGTCTCTCTGACCACATACTATGATAAAACTTGTGTTGTTTGTGTCTTAGAAGGTCAGGCAGCGAGGGGTACCTAACTCAGCATAACATACATTATTGGTAGTGGCTCTCTTACCCTAACAACTCCTTCATGGCCCAATTGTACAACTTAATGATAGGTTTCACGTCAGCGCCTACCCAAGACTCACAGCATACAGTAAAGACGACATAAGGGCAGCATCGAACAACGACGTTTTACAATAAAAGGAATGTCATTGTTTTTTCGAATAAATGAGACAAATTTTAAAACATGACATAACTTGTTTTGTGCATGTATTTTCACAGCAGATGACACCGAACCGTCACAACGTGAAGGGAGTCCCCAGATACACGTAGCTGCTGCATGGGCTCCACCACTAACCCGTCCACGCGCAGCGGCTCGGCGTCCCCTGCCTTGACCGTTTATCACGAAAAACTTTGTTTTACCTATATTTATCTCATTCCATATTCATCACAAAATTCCTTTAATATACAAAACTTCTTTAACATGTTGTCCCTGGTCGTAGCAAGTATCACCGCATCATCCATATACAACAATATGTGCAGCCATTCTATAAATGTCTCAGGACTACATTATCTCTCATCATTTTTACCCAACTCGTCTACATATATTATAAATAGGAGACAAGAGTGGACAGACCTTGCCTACTCCGACGGTGGAGGTGACAACTGCACAGCCTAAAATACTTTCCGTGACGCGGTACATGGCAACTATAGCTGCAAGCATCATCATTCCACAACCTAGACGCTTCAGAGTCATAAACAACTTTTGTCTTGGCATTACGTCATATGCCTTCGAAAAATCAATGAAAGACCACGAATAACTTGTTTTTCTTCCTCCTTGCGGAGTCAGTGAGTAGCCGTAACGTAACAATATGTTTCCAGCATCCTCGCTTTTGTTGTGCTCCGGCCTGCTCCCGACACGGCTTAAACCACTGGCCTAGTCTATGACAGAGGACCATGTCGTACAGCTTGGTGATGGAGTTAGTAACACT
Organism: Chionoecetes opilio; assembly: GCA_016584305.1. Classification (NCBI taxonomy): domain Eukaryota; kingdom Metazoa; phylum Arthropoda; class Malacostraca; order Decapoda; family Majidae; genus Chionoecetes; species Chionoecetes opilio. The sequence continues at coordinate 11,857 of JACEEZ010016057.1, forward strand.
AATTCCCCGATAATTATCTGGGTTTATCCTGTCCCCTTTCTTAAAGATGGTAAAAATCTTTGCCTGGTCCATGATAAAGGGATACTGACCACTCATGAAAACTCTGTTGAATAGGGTAACAATAGTCAAAAACAGGTGTACAGGCAACTGAAAATATACCAGGCGATATTCCATCCGGCCCGCAGGCTTTGTCTGGCTTCATATTCTTGACTTGGTCAAAAATTCTGCAGGTGAAATGGGGCTATCTAACACTGGTATGCTAACCTCTGTGCTTACTTCCTCGTTGGGTGGGACATGTGGGGGGTTAAGTATTCTCTCAAAGTGTGTCTTAAAATCTTCATCTCCGGGTGACACCTCTTTTCCATATTTTGACACATCAAAATTACCTCTCCAGTTCTATGGCTCGCCACACTCTAACATCATCTTTGTCCTGTAACAACCTCTCCCATTTACCTAAATGATCATCCCTGACTTCTATATCCTGGTCATGGCTCTTACTCTGAACAGCGCAACTGTAGAGCTCATTGGATATCATATTGGCTTAAACCATCAAAATCATCATGTTGTCAACATCTATATTCACATCAACAACACTATTCTCAAAAAGTTCCCTGTCAATGTCAGAAAAGCACACAGGCTTCCTTGATAACCTGTGTCTGGCAGCATTGCCGTGTGGTGCTGAGTGGTCTCCCAGCGCCGACGTCCTCTCGCACACCAGGGCAAGATTCCCCACCTGTACTTGAAACAGTGAGAGAAATCGGGGCGTGGTCTGATGGGAGACCGCTCCGCTGTAATACCCGGAAATCTGTGATATACCTTATCATCTCATAGGATGTGCTACACATGTATCAATCTCTGAATCCACGTGTCTTTTTTCTTATAAGTTTTGTTACCAACATAGTGTCTACATGATGTCTTAAGATTGTTAACAACAAGTAAATTGTTCTCAGTGCATAAAGACAACAATAATTCCGCATTGGCATTTGCTGTGTTAATGTCATCAGTATTGTAGGGTAAGATAATCTTTCACTGCTGGGAACATTTAAGTGGGCGAGTAAGTCTTTTACTGATTTCCCGAAGCGGGCATTCATATCCCCTACAATAATGCATCCATTCTTAACATGATTTGCACACAGTCTTTCCTGAATAGTGGCGAAGGACACATTGGAAAAATATGGTGAGTCACTCGGCGGTATATAACAAAACCTAACAAAGTATTAGGCATATTTTTAAGCTGAAGCCATACCTGATCACCGATACTCGCATCAATAGCTTGCACTAAGTGCGTGAGACTTGTCCTCACACACCCACCACACCCCCTCTGCTTGATGAACCAGCCACCTCACTGCGGTACGGACACGTATCCGGGCACCACGAACTGTAAAACCTGTTTTTATTTCAATAAGGCAAATAACATCATATTGGGTCAATACTTGCAAACACTATTTTTCTCTATTTTGGTATGTATGCCATTGACGTTCCACGATAGAATTGTCAAGTCACTCACTCGCTGTGGATCGGTGAGAAAAAGACTGTGGACTCCAGCTGTCAATGACACAGCCATCCCTGTAGAGTTTCCTTTCCCAGGTGTCGAGGCACGCACGCACGCACGCACGCACGCACGCACGCACGCACACACACACACACACACACACACACACACACACACACACACACACACACACACCGCGAAACTCAGGGATATAATGCGCGAAAGTCGGGATGGTAAGAATTTAGGACTCAGCGCAAAACATGAGGATCGCGAAACTCGCATAGCGTGAAACTCGGGAGGGTAGTGCACGCCTCCCTCATTTAACGCATGAGTTACGTTCTTGGGAAATCGTGCGTTAAGTGAAAATGCGTTAAACGAATTCCATTTTCCCATTGACTCCCATTATATAAGTCGAGATACGTTCTTACGAAAAAAAATCACAACCTAACCCTCTCATAAAATGCAGTCATACATTAATTTGTGAGCATAGACATATGAAATATAATTAATATTAAAGTTAAATGATATATAGAAGTTGTACTCACTATATAGAAGAATACTTGAGGCTTGAGGTGACAAAGATGGTGGCTGGGGGGTGTCGGCAGAGTTACTGGGGTGAGGTGGGGGCATCATCGTCGGAAGACGTAGAAGTAGAGCTGGCTGGTGATGTTGCAGCAGGTTTAGTGAAGAATGATGTTATAGTTGTCTGTTGTGCTTGGTGGACTTTTTCTTGATGAAGCATCTTGTAGGCAGTGAGAGCACTTCTGACTGTGTTTTCAAATTTGAGACTGCGTTCACGGTTGGGATCGTTATTCACAATGTCATGAATGCCACTTTCAAATTTGGAGATAACATCAGCTAAGATCTTCCTAGTTAAGTGAAGCTGCTGGCTCTGGGTCCATCTCCTCTGCAGTTTCCTCCTCTAGTGCTCTGACTTGTTCGATGGCCATTAAGTCTTCGTTGCTGAGTTCCTCATCATGAGATGCCAACAGCTCAACAATATCTTCTTCTCCCACTTCGTCCATACCAGCTGTATGTGCAAGGTTAACAATTTCTCGCACGACAGGAGTTGGTTCAGGAAACCTTTAAAGTTGTGGACACATTCTGGCCACAATTTCTTCCAAACAGCATTCATATTGGATGGTGTGACCTCATCCCAGGATTCAGCAATGTTGTCAATAGCATTCTTGATTTGAATTCCTTCCAAAATTGACGAATGGAGAGATTTTCGTCAGCGTCCACAGCATTAATAATTTTTCTGAAGGTACGACGGAGATAATAAGCTTTAAAGGTGGCAATTGCCCCTTGGTCCATTGGTTGGATTAGTGATGTGGTGTTTTTTGGTACAAAATTCCACTCGAATGTGTTCAGACAAGTCAGAAAGGTTGTTAGGGTGGGTGGGGGCGTTGTCAAGGAGCAGCAGTGCATTGTGAGCAATATTCTTCCTCCTACAGTAGCGCTCCACAGCAGGGCAAAAATAATTGGTGAACCAATCCTGGAATATGTATTGGTTGGTCCACGCTTTTTTGCTAGAGCGGTAAATGACTGGCAGACATTCCTTAGCATGACCCTTTAAGGCCCGAGGGTTTTTTGAATAGCCAATGAGGAGCGTCTTTAGCTTGAAATCACCCTCTGCATTGCCACCAACCAGCAGTGGACACTCTATCCTTGGAGGCTTTATGACCTGGTGCTTTCTTCTCCTCCCTGGATATCACTGTCCTCTTTGGCATTCTCTTCCAGTAGAGTCCAGTTTCATCAAGTTGAACACTTGGTCTGCTGTGTAACCCCCGTCCTCGATAATTTTCTTGAGCACTGGCAGATAAGCCTGAGCAGCTTCTTTGTCAGCCGACTCTGCCTCCCAGACTGTGTTACCGAGTGCAGATGATTCCTGTTCTTGAACCTTTCCAACCAGCCCTTGCTTGCATTGAATGGTGGAGGAGCAGCAGCTCCACTAGGTCCAGCACTTGCCTCATCCTTAGCCAATAAATCATCATAAAGTGAGCGAGCTTTTTCCTGCATCAAGATGTTCGTCATTGGCGAGTCATCCCGGCTGCACATGTCGTCCACCCATAATGCCAACAGTCTTTCCATCTCTTCCATGATAGGTGGACGATGCCTTGTAGCTAACTTCGCTGTCACGGAGTAGCATTCTTCGCACTTGATTTAATTTTGTCCTTGTCCTTCTTAATTGTCACCACAGTCGACGGAGCAAGGTTGAACAAATTCGCGATGTCTTTCAATCGCATCCCTTCATCACTTTTCTTCAACACTTCTAATTTAGTTTCTAAATTTATAGATTTTCTACACTTTTTAGGCTTAGGAGCACTAGCACTACCACTAGCAACACGCTTAGTAGACATTATGCAGTCGTTTCACTCGATAATGGACGATATAACAGAAGCACTGGAAATCCACTGTTTATCTGTACCGCGCAAAACGTAAACAAACCATACGGGGGGGAAGCTGAGCTGTGCTGCTTGTTCGTTGGTTCTTTTACAGGGTAGTATATTCATAAATATATTTTATTTGTGGGTTGTTGTACATTTTCTTCTTTTTATCATTTTTTGCATATTTTATTGTCGTAAATTTGTGCGTAACTTCGAATTTTTTATATGTTAATCGATTTTTGGTATACAAAAGTTTTGTGCGTAACTCTGAAATTGCGTTAATCGAACCTGCATTATACGAGGGATGAGTGTGTAGGATTATTAACATATTGGTTAGATGACTGGTCTGTACTCTGGGACTGAGAGTGCTGTGCAGTGTGGGGGAGGTGTATCCAACTTCTTTCCTGTTAATACAGGAGTGAGGTAAGGGTGCATCCTTGCCCCATCACTTTTCAACACTTGTATGGACTGTGTATTGGGCAAAGTTGTAGATCAAAGTGATTGTGGAGCATCCCTCGGCAACACCAAGATCGCTGATCTTGTTTTTGCCGATTATGCAGTATCTTTGGTGAGTCGCTGGAGGTCCTGGTGATGGCTCTCTCGAGGCCTGCACGAGGAGGCAAAGCCTTTGGGACTTGAGGTCTCCTGGCTTAAGACCAGGGTCCAGGTGTTTGGAGGCTTACTAGATGAAACAGTACAGTCTGTTCATGCATGCGGTGAGGACATTGAGATCTTCAAAAGTTTTACATACCTTGGTAGCGCAGTCCCATAATGACGGCGGGTCACATCAAGAAGTCTTACGGCAGATTAGCATAGCCCACGGTGTTATGGACTCCTCAACAGGAGTATTTGGCGTTGTTCGGTACCTGTGCAGGGGGACAAAGATCCGGATCTTCAAGTCGCTTGTGATCCCTGTCTTACTCTATGGTTGTGAGACATGGACACTAAATAGCGACTTGAAGAGACGAATGGATGCCTTTGGTAATAAGTGTCTTCGCAGAATCATGGGGTATCGCTGGGATGATTACGTGTCAAATCAGCGATTGCACCGTGAGACTGAATCGAGGCCTATTACCTGCATAGTCGTCAGCGTCAACTTCGGCTATATGGGCATGTTGCATCAATAAATCAATCATTGGGGGCATACGCCGGGGGGGCGCGTCGCCTCGCCCACCCTACGACGCCACTCCCGGGGGTCACCACGCGCGAGTTCCCATGCAGGCTCCTTTCCCAAACCAAGCAGCTCTCGACAAGAAACATCGACTTGTCCCAGCCACGAGCCTTGTGGGCGCCCCCTTGGCCTCCTCCACGCCGGATTGTCTTACAGATACAACCCGATGGGAAGGATCGGTTTCAGGGTAGCGTGCCACATGCCCATATAGCCGAAGTTGGCGCTGACGGACTATGCAGGTAAAAGGCCTCGATTCAGTCTCACGGTGCAATCACTGATTTGACACTTAATCATCCCAGCGATACCCCATGATTCTGCGAAGACACTTATTACCAAAGGCATTGATTCGTCTCTTCAAGTCACTATTTAGTGTCCATGTCTCACAACCATAGAGTAAGACAGGGATCACAAGCGACTTGAAGATCCGGATCTTTGTCCTTCTGCACAGGTACCGACAATGCCAAATACTCCCGCTGAGCGAGTCCATAACACCGTGGGCTATGCCAATCCGCCGTAAGACTTCTTGACATGACCCGCCGTCATTATGGACTGCGCTACCAAGGTATGTAAAGCTTTCCAAGATCTCAATGTCCTCGCCACACGCATGAACAGACTGTACTGCTTCATCTAGTAAGTCTCCAAACACCTGGACCTTGGTCTTGAGCCAGGAGACCTCAAGTCCCAAAGGCTTTGCCTCCTCGTGCAGCGCCTCGAGAGCCACCACCAGGACCTCCAGCGACTCAGCAAAGATTACTGCATCATCGGCAAAAACAAGATCAGTGATCTTGGTGTTGCCGACGGATGCTCCACAATCACTTTGATCTACAACCTTGTCCAATACCCAGTCCATACAAGCGTTGAAAAGTGATGGGGCAAGGACGCACCCTTGCCTCACTCCTGTATTCACAGGGAAGAAGCTGGATACACCTGCCCCACACATCACAGCACTCTCAGTCCCAGAATACAGACCAGTTATCAAACCAATAGTCCTTGCAGGAATCCCTCGAAGTTGCAGAAGATCCCGAAGTGACTCACGATGCACTGAGTCAAATGTCTTCTTGAGATCAACATAGGCTGCAAGCATCCCCTGTCGAAACTCACGTCGGCGTTCCACCAGGACACGAAGCGCTAGGATACGGTCCGTTGTTGACTTACCAGGCGTGAACCCAGACTGCTGAGGTCTCTGATGCTTCACCAGATGACTGCGAATCCGTGTCAGCAATAGATGGGCAAGCACCTTGCCTGGTACGCTGAGCAGTGTAATACCGTGGTAATTATTGCAGTCCTGACGGTCCCCTTTCCCTTTCCAGATAGGGACGACCCGCCCTCTTTTTCAGTCAGGAGGAATGGTACCTGACTGCCACACGGCAGTCAGGACAGCATGCAGCCCACGGATCATGGCCTCACCCCCAGCTTTGAGGAGCTCCGCACTGATATTACAAACACCAGCTGCCTTTCCACCCCTCAACTTTGCTACAGCCTCTCTGACTTCGTCAAGAAAGGGTGCGGTTTCGTCAATGGGAGGATCGGCATCCACTCTGCCTGTAACCCAGTGGTGTGAAGCTGCTCAGTTGGAGGGTCCACCGTGAACAACTGCCCAAAGTACTCAGCCCAACGAGCCATCTGCCCATCCATGTCCGACACGAGGCGCCCATCTGCTGTTCGAATAGCATTCGCCCGAGAAGGAGACTTGGAACGGAGCTTCTTCAGGGCTCGGTAGGCGGGTCGGAGGTCATTAGCGTTCAAATGACCCTCAACATCCTCAGCGAGACTCCTGACATACCTCTCCTTGTCTCTCCTCAGGAGGGTTCTAGTCCGGCGTAACAGAGCCCTGTGCTGGTCCCGGTTCCCAGCCAGCCTGGCAGCGCGACTCTCCTCAATTTTCTCTAGCGTCTCCGTCGAGACAAAACCACGCCTTGACCTCGGGCGCTCCCCAATACACTCCTTGGCAGCCTGTAGAGTTTCACGTTTGAAGGTATCCCACAGTTCTACAGGGTCCCCGAGAGCACCGAGCACATCAAACCGATTTGAGACTGCCACTGCATACTCATGAGCACATGGCAAGTCCTTCAGTTTCTCAAGATGAAACACAGTATGGTTACCTCTTGAGATTCTTCTGGACTTGACATGAAGCTTAAGTGTAGCAACAACAAGTCTGTGATCTGTTCCAAAGAACTCAGCACTCCGGTAAACCCTGCAGTTCTGGAGGATCCTCCAACGAGTACTAACGAGGATGTGGTCGATCTCCTTAGCTACCCCTCCGGCATTACTATACCATGTCCAGCGGTGCAGCACTGGCCTCTGATACCAAGAACCTGCAATTCTCAACCTTCTGGATCTTGCAAAGTTCAGAAGCAGAGAACTGTTGGTGTTTCTGGTACCGGAGCCATTTTGACCAACACATAACTCGTAGCCATCTCTCACAGTGCCAGTAGTAGCATTGAAGTCGCCCAAGACAATGAGTGTGTCCTGAGGAGGACACTGGTCTAAAACAGAGTCGAGTTTGGCGTAGAAACATCTCCCTTTTCTTCAGTTTTACGCATCTCGGTAGGAGCGTACACTGCAACAAGAGACATGAAACCCAGAGTGTGTTTCATCCTCACCCGCATTATACACTCATCAACCGGAGTAACCTCAACAACTGACGGCTGCAGCTTGCTGGAGATGCCTATACCTACTCCCCGTACACGGTGACCATTGCTCATGCCGGACCAGTAGTAGGTGTAACCTCCACTGCTAGTCTCGCCACTGCCAGGCCTCCTCGTCTCAGAGAGTCCCCCCTATACCCACCCTCAGCCTCAAACCATGTGGCATGCTACCCTGAAACCGATCCTTCCCATCGGGTTGTATCTGTAAGAGACAATCTGGCGTGGAGGAGGGCCCAAAGGGGCGCCCACAAGGCTCGTGGGTGGGGCAAGTTGATGTTTCTTGTCGAGAGCTGCTAGGTATGGGAAAGGAGCCTGCATGGGGACTCACGTGTGGTGACCTCTGGGAGTGGCGTCGTAGGGTGGGCGAGGCGACGCGCCCCCCGGCGTATGCCCCCAATGATTGATTGATTGAACATCAGAACGAGATATTTTTTGTAGAAATTTAGTAAAAATACTAACCTAACCCAACCTTAACCTAACCCAAACTTAAGCTGAATTTAAATAATTCTTGGGGCCTTTCTGCCATAGTAAAAAATGTAACCAAACCAAACATATGTACCTTAATTGGAGTCTCAGATGATTCTTCAACCCTGGGAAGTTTTTGAAAGTTTCAACTTGCTGGCCATCTTGTTATCGCACTTGTAGCTTCCCAACCTCCTAAAAGAAACCTGTATAGTTGTTCCTCACAGTCACGTAGGCTGTGAGTGAACAAATAGTGCCCAAAGTACAGTAAAACCTCTTAAGTCGGAAAAATAGGGGCTTTTACCCCTTTCCAACCTATTGAATATTGTGACTTATCGGAAATCGCACCCCCCCCCCCCTCCCCGTACAATAAATGCACAAAAAATACAATAAATAAACTAATAGAAAATACAATTAATAAAACAAAAATCAACACACTTGTTTTCATGCAGCAGTTGAGTCTTGTCAGCAGAGGGAGGCTTTGTATGTAGTATAGTGCTATTCAACCTGGGTGGACGGTCCACCTTAACTCTTTCCGCACCGCGCGCCTCGCTCATTAGGCCTCTATAACCGCTCCCGCCCGCCGCTCCCCCGCGGAGTATCCACCCACTAAACCTTGCCAAATACCCATAAATTTTTATAGTACAGTACACACAAACCTCGCTTTCCGGACTAATAGGGGGGAGCACTGGTCCGGGAACCGCAAAAGTTCGGGAATCGCAACAGAAAAAAAAAAAAAAAAAAAAAAAAAAAAAAAAAGTCCGATGCCATTACCCACCCCCGGACGTTTATCCTACTCTAGTATTTACTGTAGAGACGTTCCTGCACCATGGGCAGTGGGGTCAGGGGACTAAGGAGGTGGTGCAGGTGAACCATGAGTGTCGTGTGCCCAAATGTAAACAATACGACCGCTGAGCATGCTGTCACCTGGCGGGAGGCAGCAGAAAGTGTTCAATAGTCTCAGAGATGTTCTTGCACCGGGGCAGTGGGAGTCAGGGACTGAAAGGAGGCGGTGCAGGTGAACCGTGAGTGTCGTGTGCCCAAATGTAAACAATACGACCGCTGAGCATGCTGCCACCTGGCGGGAGGCGCGGAAACTGACCAGGGGTGACAGGAGACGCTCGGACCGCCGGACAACTTTGTCAATTTACGAACAGGACCAGGCATTTCAACGAATTGTCCGAGAGACTGACATATCCCCGGACCTCGGATTTTTGTCCGGCAAATCCGATATCCGGGAAATGGAGGTCCGGGGAATCGAGGTTTGTGTGTAGTTAGGTACAACAGGATAGTAGTATTAGAAGTAGTAGTAGTAGTAGTAGTCGTAGTTATCAATGTGCCCTACTAGATACACATAAATAATAATAATGATGATAATAATAATAATAATAAAAATAATAATAATAATAATTATAATTCTAATAGTAGAATAGTTAGGAAAACAGTATAGAGTAGTAGTAGTAGTACAGTAAAATCCTTATAACTCGGCACTGTCTGTATAACTCGGAATTTGATATAACTCTGCATGGCAAAGACAAGGTTTTTATTTTTTTATTTTTTTTATTTTTTATACACCTATGTCTATAGCGCATGTAGGCAGTGACTTCCAGGGGTGGGATGGTAGGCCCTGGAGGCTCACTCGAGGGCTGTGATGGTTGGCCCTCGCCCGTGGTGGCGCAGGCAGGATTCTTATAGTGACGCCTGTGATTAGAGGCTCATGCCGCCCCCTGTGTCCTCCCATGCACTCGCAGTCGAAGGTAGAGTTAATGGACAGGGCATAGTGTTGCAGTAATTAAGTGCTCAAGTGATGTAAAATTAAGTTGTACAGTACTGTATACAATACAGTACAGAGTTGTGATTATAAAGTGATTAAAGTGATACCAATGTTAAAATGCGACCGAGTCCCCCTAACATCTTCTACATGTTACAACAAGGCTCCCCTCTCCTTGGATTACATGCCTGCTGCTACCCGTTCATTGATAAGTGTTGTTTTTATGCTTTTACAGTACTGTATTTTTTTTTTTTTTTTTTTTTTTTTTTTAAACCCATATCAGAGGAGGACATTGCATAACTCGGCAAGGGCCAGAGCCCCTATCGTGCCGAGTTATAAGGCTTTTACTGTAGTAGTAGTAGTATAGTTATGAAAGTTCCGTACTCACCATAAATATGTCTTCTTTTTTGCTTGAGTGATGAATATGAAGGAGTTTATTGCTGGGATAGTTTCTTGCGTGAAGATGCCCCACTTGTACCTGGCTTTGGTATATCCCGGTGCCAGGAAGTGAAGTGCTCAAGGGAACACAGACCTGGCTCCCCAGGACACCCAAGGCAGTAGTATACAGTGTCCTTCCGTTTACCTGACTCTTTATAACACACTCGGCACATCTTCTGTTTCCTTGGTTGATGGCGAACCCAGGCACGGACCAGCTCCTCTTTTGCCATTTTTTTGGTTGGTCTTTGTAATTTTCTTTCTTTTTCTTCATCATGTAGAGCTCTGGCACCATCGCTGTGTTTACACCACAGTTCTTCACTGACCGAGATGATGTACTTCAAAAAATCACCCTTATACTTTGTCTGATTACGGTACACCAGAAAAGAGGTTCAAAAGGATACGGAAAATTAAATGTATTCCAATTTTTTTGACCAGGCCAGACTTTTTTTTCATACCATAGTTGG
>JACEEZ010016059.1:0-7500 GCA_016584305.1 Chionoecetes opilio
GGAAAGGGGAAAAGGGAGGAAAAAGCCAAAAATTTTTTTAAAAAAAAAAAAAAAAAAAAGAAGGAAAAGGGCCCCCAAAAAAAAAAAAAAAAAAAAGAATTAGTCAAAATTCTAATAGGCAAATACTGCTCTTATCTTTCAAAAATTAAAACAAAGCAATGTTTTAAATTTTTCATGCTCCAGAAAGGGCCTTTCTGATTAGAGTAACTTTTTAAGTGGCCACAAAAATACATCTCAGAAATAAGGGGTATTTTTAAGGGTTTTTAGAATTGATACATCGCACCATCATCCCCTTTTTCCCATGTCCAGGCTGGAGGTTAGAGGGGTGATTTATACCTTATCTACCCTTATTAGAAATTAGTTAGACGAGGAGGTGGAGGGAAAGGGTACATTTGGGGTTTGAAAAGTGTTTATATTTAGGGTTGCAAAAGGGTATTGTAAGGTACTATTCAATTATATAAACACCCTTTTTTCTACCTTTCCTTTTTACTTTTTCTAAGAGAAGATACATGAAGTCTATGATTTAAAAGAAGCTTTGTTAAACGCGCAGATGATGTATATGTTGTTACAAGAATAAAAATAAATCTGGGCACTTGCCCATATAATTGTAATGAATCTGGCTCATTAGCTCATATAACAAAATACCTATGACAGGCGGGGGAACATTTAGTTATAATGACATCCTATATTTATAAAAGCTTTGGGGAAAATAATAGTAGGTTTTTAGGTGGAAAGGTATACCTATCCTAAATTAACCTTAATATACTGTACTGCTGTATACCTACGATTATATACGCAGTCTCGTATAAACTCATTGAATTATAAAAGCTTTCCACTGTGTTGTCAGTTCATTATCGTAAATCTGAAATGTTTTTAGTGATAGGGAATGGTGCATCGTATTGTGATGCATCCTGGCAAAAGCTTATAAGAGGAACTATACATGCTGTCCCATATGACACTATGGAAAAAAGTGCAGAAGAGGGGTTTGGCAAGACGGCGTGTTTGGTCCTGAAAATAATAATGGATACTAAAAAGGTATAATTGATAATGTATGGAAGGCAGAAAGAGAGAAGAGAGGTGGCAGGAAGAATCGAACAGTTGAGAAGGAATGGATGTGTGCTGTGAGAAAAGAGAGAGAATGAGTATGAAAGGGGAGAGAGAGAGAGAGAGTGAGGAGAGATGGAGAGAGGAGAGAGAATGGAGAGAGAAGGGTGTGTTGTGTTCCAATACGCCTCAGAGTGAGGGAAAGAACGAGAAGAACGACGGAAACACCGAAGATTGAAGAACTGTCCCGGAAAGAAGGAGAGCGCTTTGTGTTCAAAGCTAGTAGAAGAAGTGAGACAAGTACCCTGCTATAACTGCGGGAGATGACGAAAGAAGGCAGCGAAGGGTGGAGGAGAGAAGGGAAGGAGGCAGTGACAGGAGAGAAGAGAGAATATAAGAAAATGAAACATATACGCTGCTGAAAGGAAAATTGGGAGAGTGAAGCCCTAGATGCAAAACTGAAATATGAGAATGAAAGAATAGAGAGAGAGGGAAATAGCATGAAGGAATGGCGAAGAGGAAGAGGCAGGGGGCCGAGAATAAAGGCAGTTGAGCAAACGAAAAATAAGATAGATATGAAGGGAGGGTGAGTAGGCAAAATGGACTGGGGAAAAATAATAAATAGAAGACGGAAGAGGAGAGATTTGTATACAGGGAGGAAGAGGAGAGGCCCGGCAACTTAAGGAGGAGAGGCCATTACGGCACCACCAAAGAAATGGATGTGACTAACGAGTGTACATTTTCCTTTAGATCTATAATAAAACTCCATCATTGAAGAAGAAATGTATACTCGCAGTACACAAGGCCGACAATTTAAGTCCTCTTTTCCTTTCTTCCTTCCACTCCACTCATTCCAGCGGCCCTCCGGCGATTCCCTCGACCCTTCTACTCTCACATGAATTTTTCCTCCACCCTCTCCCACGTCCTCATGCTCCCCATTAGTCCCACAGAGACCTACTACGTGTGACCTCACGCCCTCCGTCACCCCTGTTGCTGACAGGCAGCCACGGCCAGACGGAAGACGGTGACACCATTCAGACATTCGTGTGACTAAACACACACACACACACACACACGCACACGCACACGCACACGCACACGCACACGCACACGCACACGCACACGCACACACACACACCTGCCCGTGTGGTACAGTTGGTTAAAGCTCTGTGTGCGTCACTTGCGCGCAGGTTCGAGCGTGGCTCATGGCTTAAAAATCTTTCCCTGGAAACACGGGCATTCACTTTCCCCCTTGAGCAAGGGGATGGGTTCTGTGTGGTGTGTGAGGTCTTAGCTTGACCCAGAGATCGATCTCTTTGAACTCTATGCTCTTTCCTTGAGGGAAACAGTTGAAGATGGCGTGTTGAGCGCATGATCGGGCCGTGGGTGAATTACAAACATCTCTTGACTATAGATTAATTGGGCAAACAGACGTAGTTTGGAATGTAAAATATAGGTGTAGTCTCTCTCTCTCTCTCTCTCTCTCTCTCTCTCTCTCTCTCTCTCTCTCTCTCTCTCTCTCTCTCTCTCTCTTTCTCTCTTCCTGCCGGACAATTACTGTCGTCCATCGGGTCCCAAAAAGACCACCGCCTGGGGCCTGGTCTTGCCGTGCTGATCAATGAGTTCATTTTAAAAAGCAAAGAATTACGAGGCGTCACAGGAGTAACTAAGACAAAAAGGCTTTGATTAGTGATTGCCGTGTAATTTGTTCACGTTGTAAAAGTCCATTCAACTCATCAGCGTGTTTAGCTTTCCTTATGTCGAAGTTAACGCATTAGGTGAGTTGTTCTGATCGTTAGTGAAGTAGTAAAACTGAACAATTTTATCGAGATTTTCAATTTTCCTTTTTATTTTGTCTTGTTTATAGATCAATACCTCTCCCGAAGAACAAAATCAAAAGACTGCCAAGTATCACATCAAGATAATAAGTAAGAAGAGCAGGTTTTCAATATCAGAGGATCACCTATCGCAATCCTTACACGAAGCAATTCTTTACACTGCTCCCACTCTGCCCTGAGGCACTTAGCACTGCCTCGACTATTCCAACAGGCCGTAAAGAAGAGCGCAGTGCCATGAGACAACGAACTATAATATCGAAAAATCGTCCCTCGTGTAAATCTGGAGAGATGTCGAAACAAGCGAAAGAAGGTCAGGTTTGGTACACAACAATAGCAGCCGCGGCGGTGGGGCTCAAATAATCCCACAACCCTCGGAAGTTTCAAAGTGCTTCATCAGGGGACACGTGTGACCCAGTTAATAACGCCACCAGCAGTAGTGGGGAAGGGCCCTGTAATAACGTGCTGGCGACTAACGTGTGGCCCAGAGAACCATCGTCGGCCATTCATTAGGGCCGCAGAAAGTGCCACCCCCAGGGCCAATCAACTGACGATTTCCTTCCCTCATTCTTTTTTTCTCTCTTCCTTTTCTCGCTCCTTTCATGTTATTTCCTTCCTTTTGTTCTTTGTTTCTTCCATCCTGCCGATGAAGAGTGGCTGCCCGAAACACTCCCCGTTGTAGCCTCCCACTCCCACTCCCAAGCCTCGCCCTCTGATGATTGGTCACCGTGGGCTAATTGCGTACTTGTGGATTTGTGAAAATAATTGGCCGTCTGAGGCAGAGAAAGGGATGGTCGCTGAAGTTTAAGGTTCCTGATGTACTTGCCAATAATGAAACTAATAATGGTTCAGTATTTGTGATGGAACAAGTCGAAAATTTAGAGGCATTCATATTAATGGTAGCAGTAGCAGTAGCAGTAGCAGTGGTGGTGATGACAGTGGTAGTCTATAATAAGAAGATATTAATGCCATCAGCTTTCGTTAATAATCCTTTATGATATATCAACGTAATGGCATTCCACTGTATAATTTTCAAACAACTACAAAGTACAAAGCCTTTGATACCATTTAGACCCATTTACCTAATTACCCACGACCGTACAATGTTGTGTAGCGTAAATCTATAATTCTATTTTGCCAGAAAGTTACAAGACTAAGCAAACACTAGTCCCTTTGAGGCGGTGCTTAATTGGAAAGGCAATGAGCGGGAGGCCATCAAGCAGCAATGGGCGGGCGGGGACACAGATCATAACTGCCTCTCCAGACAATAACTCTCTTGAAATATAAACTTTCCACATAAATCTTAATGGCGGACTCAGAGCGAATCCCCTGGGAAGTTATTCTATCAAAATGGATCTCTGGCAGCGATAGTGGTAATGGTGATGGTGCTAGTGAAATTGTACTACTTGTTGTCGTTGTTGTTGATGGTGGTGGTGGTGGTGGGGGTAGTGTGCGGGTAGAGTCGCGGGGTACATAAGAAAATAAGAAAATAAGGAACCTACAAGAGGCCGTGAGACCTACACGTGATGGTTCCTATTACTTAACACTACCTACATCCACCTTTCATCCCCATCCATAAGGCTGTCTAGCCTCCTTTGAAAACATCCTATTGACTCTGCACTAACTACTCCACGACTGAGTCCATTCCATTCATTTACAACCCTATTTGTGAAGCAGTCTTTCCCTATTTCCTTAATAAATCAACGCTGCCTTTAAATCTACGGGTACCTTAATGCAGATTCAGATGACAAGTAAATTGAAGTGAGAATACTTGATCTTGATGAGTGTGATCAATGATGTGTTTGTGTAGCGCGCCGAAGTGGCAGTGACCATGGCGCCATCCTGATGACCAAAGTAATAAAATAAAACTTGCCAGTGATCATGAACGTGGCGAGTGACAAAACGGAGATGTGTGAATGGCCTTCCAGCGAGTATTCCTGGGACACAGTATCATATCTTTTGTAATAACACGAACACTTATCACGGCGCTATCACTCTCATCTCCTCCATTATATCGTCAGTCCCATCACCACCAGTCCCACCATCGTCATAATATTCAACCCTCATAACTGTATTATCTTTCCATGTCGCTCTTTCACCACCACCGACCTTAAGACATCACCTTTCATCACCATATCCATCATAACCACCATTTCACCACCACCACCACCACCACCAGCATTACACCCCACCATTACTACCAACATTATCATCAACACTCCCTTACCACCACAACATACTCATTACTACACTTTTTTTCTGTTCACCACAACCACCACTACTCCCACAGTCCCTCACTACCAACACCCTCACCACCACCACCACTACAACCACAGTCCCTCACCACCACCACTACAACCACCACCACCGCCACCGTCGCTGTTACCGTAAAAAGCTAACAGGACCAAAACCACAGCGGGTGATATAATGTGATAATACGTGGGAGTAAGTAACGCCTCGAGGTCTCAGGGGTCAGGAGGGAGTTTCGTGTTATTCCCACAGGGTCAGAGTGGTCCTTGGGGGGTTACGGCCTCAGTGCAGGGTGAGGTGAGGAAACTTGCCACTCTCTTCTTCTCTCTCTCTCTCTCTCTCTCTCTCTCTCTCTCTCTCTCTCTCTCTCTCTCTCTCTCTCTCTCTCGCTCGTCTTTATCTCTCTCTTTTTCGTTTTTATTCTTTCTCGTTTTTTCATTTTTTTCCCTCTTCGCTTTTGTCTCATTAGTTGCCCTCTATATCATCTTTCTCCTCTTCTTCTTCCTACTCTCTTCTGTCTCTCTCTTTCCTCTCTACTATCTCTCTCTCTCTCTCTCTCTCTCTCTTCTCTCTCTCTCTCTCTCTCTCTCTCTCTCTCTCTCTCTCTCTCCTCTCTCTTCTCTTCTCTCTCTTCTCTCTCTCTCTCCTCTCATCTCTCTCTCTCTTCTCTCTCCTCTCTCTCTCTCTCTCTCTCGTTTCTTTCAGTTTAGCAGTCGCCATGTCAGTCACTACTCGCTATCCTTTTCCTACAGTCCCTCAGTCCAATTTTTGTCCCTCATTCTTTTCCTTTAGCTTCTTTGCCATTCACTGCACGTCACTCTCTTCCTCTGCCTCCCTTCCTGCCTCTTTCCTTCGTCCTCATGTATCTTGCACTTCCTCCTTCCTTCCCTCTATCATCCCTCCCTCCTTTATTCCTGCCTTCCTCCTACATTCTCATTAACTCTGCTTCGCTTAACAATTTATCCCTTAACACGCCATACATCGTTCATAGTTTTTGATCTTTTATTTTTATTTGGCATGCATTTTTCTTCGACGTTGCTATTTTTCGCTCTCCCTCTTTCTCTCCTTCAAAGCTGTCCCTCTTTTTTTTTTCCCGTTGCCGCTCTTCTTCCTCTATTCATCGAAGTTTTCTTTTCTCCTTGGTTTCCTCTCTTTGATGATTTTTTTTTTTTCACGCTCTCACTTACCTAATTCTTTCCTTCTCCCTTCTCCACTTCCCTCTACTGCTTGTAACTTTCCATTAATTTTCTCACAACTGATGTATGAAGTCCACGGTTCCCTCTTGTTCTATCATTACGTTTTTCCTCTTCCTCGTGTAGAAAGTCTTTGTCTGTAACACCTTGCTATTGTATTTCATTATTTTCTCCCTAGTTATCCTCTCTTCTCTTCTACTCTCTCTCCTCTCTCTACTCTCTCTCTACCCTCTCTCTATCTCTCTCTCTCTTATCTCTCTTCTCTCTCTCTCTCTCTCTCTCTCTCTCTCTCTCTCTCTCTCTCTCTCTCTCTCTCTCTCTCTCTCTCTCTCTCCTCTCTCTCTCTCTCTCTCTCTCTCTCTCTCTCTCTCTCTCTCTCTCTCTCTCTTCTCTCTCCTCTCTCTCTCTCTCTCTCTCTCTCTCTCTCTCTCTCTCTCTCTCTCTCTCTCTCTCTCTCTCTCTCCCTCTCTCTCTCTCTCTCTCTCTCTCTCTCTCTCTCTCTCTCTCTCTCCTCTCTCTCTCCTCTCTCTCTCTCTCTCTCTCTCTCTCCTCTCTCTCTCTCTCTCTCTCTCCTCTCTCTCTCCTCTCTCTCTCTCTCTCTCTCTCTCCTCTCTCGGGTCGGTGATCACATGGGATAGAAACCTTTAAGTGTTTGTTTGTGTTTGGGTGTTTGCGTGTGTGTGTGTGTGTGTGTGTGTGTGTGTGTGTGGTGTGTGTGTGTGTGTGTGTGTTTGTCTTCCCTCTCTGTCGGCTGCTGTGTTCCCTTGCTTGCTCACGGGCCCTCGAGCATGTTGACTGATCTGTTGGGTCTTCTTTACGATGTTTTTGAGATGAGAAGAACATTTATCAGTGACAGCTTTGTAATGTATACGTTTTTATACCTGTGTGTATAGGGCGGAGAGGGTAATGCTAGCGTTCACGATCATATTTGTGTAGGAAATATTGTGATATACTAAAGTTTCATGAGTGGACTAATGAAAGACAGGATTCTCTTTTGTTTGGCAACTAGAAGCGAACATTTTTTCAGAAGTTTATTATTTGAAGGTTGTCTTTACCGCGGCATGCGATAAAAAGAGAGACGAAGCGGCAACACGAGAGAGAATTTGTGCAAAGAAGGAAGACGAGTTAGTAAGAGTAGTCGTGGATGGAGAAGGAGGAGGAAGAGGAGGAGGAGAAGA
>JACEEZ010016059.1:15000-32500 GCA_016584305.1 Chionoecetes opilio
GTGTGTGTGTGCGCGTATTTTGTTAGACAATATAATGAATGAGTACAATGCAAGACACTACATGTATTCTTCTGCTCTTCAAACACATATGTAAACTTTTTTATTTATCATCATATTTACAATTTTCATATATTTCAATGTATATTTTTTTACCGTTTCTGTATAAGTATTGAAAATGTACATATTTTGATTGGTTTGTGTATTGATACAAATGCAACCAAACAAAACACGAAAACACAAGCAACATTCAATAATTGGACAATGACATCACACTTGCAATGGAGAGTCGTGTCAAACATTTAGCTTCTTGTGATGGATTGCTTTTCCCAGGATCTCTCACCTCACCACTAACACACCGTCCGGCAACCCATCCATTATTGATGACCGCCTGCCACGATCATGCCTGGCCGGCCCCTGAGGGAGGCCTGGCGCTCACCACAGTAAAAGGCAAAGTCAGGAAACTTGCGTGGGATAAATCTAAATTGGGAAATGTTCTTATCGAAACGTGTAAGCGAGGAGTGGGATAGATTTTGGTTTGAAATAACGTGAGGAGCATAGGAGATGAGGGAAAAGGGTGATATGATGGGGGATTTGGAACGAAGTAATGGGTTCAGGTCAGAGGTTGAGGGATGAGTGAATGGGTGAATGGGTGAATGGGTGAATGGTGTGGACAAGACTAGAGAAGGGCACCAGTCAGACGAGGTAACTTGAGAGAAAAAGACAAAAAAGAAAAAGAAAGAGAGTAAGAGAGAGAAGGGTATGTAGTTTCTGCTGAAATTTGAGTAAGGGAAGGAAGAGAAATATTGAAACAACTTTGGAATAAAAGATATAGAGGCTACTTTGAACTATAGCTAATTGAACTCTGGATGGGGAATATGACAACTGTGAAATAAAAACTATCCAGTGGTGTCGAAAAAAACCAGAGAGGTAAAGATCAAAGGGAAACAAAGGCGCATAACAAATATAGTATTGTGTTGGATACCGTTAAATGGTTTGTGTTTTCACTCTAAACGAGAACACATGAAGCTGTCAGTCCTCATCCCGGCTGTTTATTGTTGCTGTCGGCGCCCCTCTCATCTACGACCCTTCGGGGTGATTTCCTTGCCAGGGCCTCGTCGCCGCCCGCTGCCTTCCCTTGGATCGCATTGCTGCAACAGGACTCCGCGGGGATCAAATTGTTTATGGCGCAAGATGGACTGTTGTATACATTGACGTTATCTCCTTGTGCTCTTTCCTTTGTGTTAGTCGTAAATTATATTGCTCTCATCGTGAAATTAGGCTTTTTAAGAGTAAATTCATTCAGGCAATTCAGAATACGAAAGAATGATTCATACAAATATTCGCCTCATGGCTGATATTTGTTGTAATTCGTGAATGGAATAGATTTACATATTCGTCAAATTATTCTTTTATCTGCGTGACATTTATCAATATATTAACTCATTCAATTATGAATGAGGAGAGGATGTGTCTCATACAAAATAACGTAACCTCATTTACAGGCTATGCGCATAATATGTATTTGTTAACGATAAAATAACTTCAAGAAAACCCAGCAAAGATTTTCTGTGTTTGAATTCTAAGAACATCACATTTTGAAACCTGAAATAGCAGCATCATTATGCAATCAAAACTTGGGCAGATGTTGCAAAGAGTAAGTGCAAAGTTCGTTCTCAGAAACGGAATTAGTTTGACACATAAATGAAAACTAATGCGATTTTAAAGTTGTGTAGCAGTTCACGGCGGTGGGCAAGTAAGGGCTTCTCAGCTGGGACGGGGCAAATGCTGCTCACCTGACTCCGTGGAAACATGGAAAACAAGAAACATCCAGCAAGATACTATATATAGCCGATATGCCAGTCTTATGAGCTATGATTATATGAAGACTATGCTAAATTCGTTCGATTAGCATAGCATAACCATTAATTGCTATTGTCATTGATACAAATACAGGCACGAAATATTTTCGTTTTTTACGTTTTCTTGAAAAGACAATAACTATATGCTACCGCAGGTTTCTTATCCTTTGCCTGGAGACGCTTTCCTCAGCAACTCCACGCTGGTATACATTCCTTGCCACTGGCTGCTCAGAGACGACCGACTGCCTGCAAACTTTGAGATCGCAATCCGAGCACCGTTGAGCCGCTACACCACGAGGCATTTGGTCGCCAGCCTTTCAGAGTATCTTAATTTTATCACGGTGAAAAAACTTTACTGTTATTTCGAGTGTTGTTGAGTGTTCTTCACGTCGGCAAGGAAGCGTGACTGTCGGGCGGTGGCCTGTGCAGTGTGCAGTCCAGTGACCTGAGCTGCTGACGTCTGTGAGGCTTGGGTAGCGGTGTGGATTGTGTTCTCGAAAAGTTATTATTATCATGATTTCTCATTTCGTTTCATATTAAGGAAAACACACACACACACACACACACACACACACACACACACACCACACACACCACACACACACACACACACCACACACACACACACAACACACACACCACACACACACACACAAACACACACAACACACACACACACACACACACACACAACACACACACACACACAACACACACACACACAACACACCACAACACACACACACACACACACACACACACACACAACACACACACACACACACACACACACACACACACACACACACACACACACACACACACACACACACACGAGGTCGAGGATAAAGTGATGAGTATGTGGTGGCGATGGTAGGGTTAGGGTCAGACATGGAAACTGACGGGGCGCTTTCCCCTTGCTATAAACAAGGACGCGAATTCCTACACAGTTGTTCGTAAATTCAGATAATAGTATTTTTGTTTGGATCCCATTTCGAGGATTCTCAGCACTTTATTTTGTTTACTCGTATTTCTTTAGTTACGAAAAGCCTGGATGACCACAAAGAAAAGGGTAAGAGAGGACGGACGCTCTATTCTATCCACATACGCCTGTTTACCTATACAATCTATGACCCTCAGACATACTGACTTGCGTCCAGCTCTGCCTGTTTTCGACGGTGTTTTGGAACAAAGTAAATGAGGTAGAAGGAAAGACGAGACTGCTTAATTTATTATCATGAGTTTAAGAGTTAAGTGGAAGCAGTGAATTGTAAGGGAATAACATACAGGGAAAGGAATGAACGAGAGAGAGAGAGAGAGAGAGAGAGAGAGAGAGAGAGAGAGAGAGAGAGGAGAGAGAGAGAGAGAGAGAGAGAGAGAGGAGAGAGAGAGAGAGAGAGAGAGAGGAGAGAGAGAGAGAGGAGAGAAGAGAGAGAGAGAGAGAGAGAGAGAGTTGTAGGAGTAAAGTGAGCGAAAGAACGTGTGCGCTAGATAAGAAAATGGACTTCAAAACAGGAAAAGCAGACGTGAAAGACAATATTGCTGCGAGAGTTAGATTACAGAACCAAGAAAACATCAGGAGTAGCACTACATTTTTATCGAAATTATTGATACTCCTTGTATTATTATGTATACATTTTCTTATACATGTGAACCAGGAGAGAGAGAGAGTTAGAGAGAGTGAGAGAGAGAGAGAGAGAGAGAGAGAGAGAGAGAGAGAGAGAGAGAGAGAGAGAGAGAGAGAGAGAGAGAGAGAGAGAGAGAGGAGAGAGAGAGAGAGAGAGAGAGAGAGAGAGATGCGGAAGAGGAATCATAAATAATAAGAAAAAAATAATAATGACACGACATTTGGACAGAATAGAGCCGGTGAAAGCAGACATCAGCGAGTTTGGACACCGGGATCGACGGGAACAGGAGATGGAGGTTATCATTTTCTGGCGACAGGGCGTGAAAGAGAATAATTATGAGCGAAATACATAAGTGACACACACACCCACACACACCACACACACACACACACACACACACACACACACACATATATATTCAGACTCCATTCCATTGTCATATTCCCTCCAAATCTTTGCCTCATGCGCTGAAGCCCTACATTTAGATCCTACTTTCAAACCCTCTTATGCTCTCTCCTCAGGGCTCCCGTGTAGACCCTCTCAGCATGCGAAGGGGGAAACAAATGTGTGAATAAAACCTGGACCAAAGCCTTGTAATCCCTCGTAGCTTTTAGTTATAGATGGTGTTCTGCGAAGAGCTCCTAGAAACTTGCGTTAGCATATTCTGTCCAGGCTTTGTTTTGAGGGCGAGGAGCAGGCCGGGTGGAGAAAGGACGGAAAGGAGAAGGACGCGAGGGAGGAAGGACGAAAAGAGAGTGGCAGGAAAGAGGGCGGAAAGAAGAGGATCTCGACGTGATTTCCAGCCGTGGAGGAGGTGGAAAAGGAAGACGAAGACGAGAAAAAGAGAAGATGAGGAGTGAGCTCGTGAGGAAAGAAGGGATTCTTGCTTTACTTTGAAGATGGATCAATGACCGTGTTCAGATTTTTAGCCGGGTCTTTTTTCGTTTGTTTGACAGATGCGAATGTTAGTAGACATGCGACCTGAACTCATTTCCTTTTACTCTTAAATATGTTTTACACATCTCTCAGCTCTATTTTGCTGTACGATATGTTTGTTTGTTTTTACATATTATAATACGTTATGTTATATGATATCGCAATTATTTATATACATGTACATTTATGTGTGTGTGTGTGTGTGTGTGTGTGTGTGTGTGTGTGTGTGTGTGTGTGTGTGTGTGTGTGTGTGTGTGTGTGTGTGTGTGTGTGTGTGTGCGTGCGCGGGCGTGCATGTAAGTATGCTGAGTGTACCAGTCCAGCTAGTTTTGCATGGGCGTGCCTGCCTCGCCTTGTCTTCTTTGCTTCCACACGCCCTCGAGGACGACGCAGCCTTACCGAACGTTACTCTTAGGGTCGTGTTACTCCTTACCAGCCGCGTCCACCACCTCAAACTCCTGAGTCCCCATAACTCTCCACGTCCTCAAACTCCTTAGCGAGACCAAACATCGAGGTCATGGATGGTGATGGCTGGATCTGCTATATCATTGTATTTAAAATTGATGTGTATTACCAGTATACTATAGCATTCTTAATAACCATTACTGATTCATTATAAAAGCTTCCTTCAGTAATCGTTTCATCTCAAAAGTTCTGTACAGTCTGGGATATTCCTGTGCCAAGTTATATTTGCAAAGGTTTACAATTTTATTTATAACTTTTGTGTGACCGGCCATGAACCTAAACAAACGTAAACGTAGTAAACGCAACATGTTCGTAAACCTGAAACATTGCTAGAAACCTTGCGTTCCGAGCATGGTGACTGCACACTCAGAAATGGGGGGGTATATTAAGGGTAGAATTGTTACATCGCACCATCACTACCCTTTTTATACCCTATGTCCAGGCTGGAGGGTAGATGCTGCCGATTATACCCTGCATCTACCCTTTATCTACCCTTTTTTGACGAGAGGGTTGAGAAAGGGTATATTTGGGGTTCGAAAAGGGTATATTTAGGGTTACAAAAGGGTATATTTGTAAAAGTAGAAAAAGGGTAGCAGTATTTCATCACTACAAACACCCTTTTTCTACCCTTTTCCTACCCTTCTTTTCTAAGAGTGTGGGAAGCCTTCAGGGCATACCATCAAATACTTAACATACTTTGCCGATGCATATTTTTTGTTTCAACTCTAGATTTTTTAATAGCATATTTTTGACGTAGGGAGTTACATCATTATTGATTCCCTACTTCTTAAAATGACCATGTGAGTGAATCTAACTCCATATATGCCAAATCTCCTCCTATATTTAAGAAATTTAGATGATTCATTGGTGTCTTTCCTCTCTTGTTGTCTCTCCTCCTCCTCCTTTTCATGCTCTTCCTCCTCCCAGGGTGTTGGAAGTCGTGCAGGATGCCGCTGCTCGTCACATAAACCATCGGGTGAAAGGAGCACCGTCGAGGGTGTCTGACAGGCTGTGATCGGCTCTGAATTAGATTATTTGGCCATCTATCACGTTGCCCAAACGCAGAAAGAGAGAAAGAGAGAGAGAGAGAGAGAGAGAGAGAGAGAGAGAGAGAGAGAGAGAGAGAGAGAGAGAGAGAGAGAGAGAGAGAGAGAGAGAGAGAGAGAGAGAGAGAGAGAGAGAGAGAGAGAGAGAGAGAGAGAGAGAGAGAGAGAGAGAGAGAGAGAGAGAAAACCCAACCACCTTTGAAACTGAATACAAATGGCAAATCAAATCAAGGTGTCTCGACAGGTTGAAGATCTCTATATATTTTGTATCTATGTTTGTCAGCACTTGTAACTTATACGTTATTTCTTTCCACACGGCCATCAATCATTCTCCCTTCCTCCACTACTCCTTTTGATCTCCCTTCTCTTCCTCCTCCCCGCCACCTCCTCTCCCATCCTTTGATCCCTTCTCTCCTGTCCCGTCCCTGTTTCCTTTTTCTCTTTTCTCCCTTTAAGTGGCTTCGTTGGTTTTGATGCGACGTTTCATTTCAAGGAAGAGGAAATAATTGTGGGAAACACCTTTTGCCGCGAGAAAGGCGAGGGTGTGAGAACCTTTGGAGATACGGTGAAAATGCCACGAGGAGCAGATACGAAGCCCAGGGAGGAAGGTCTGGGGGGACGATGTAATGAACGCTTGTGTGTGCATCATGTCTTCATTGATTTCACTCCTGATACCCTTATGGGATGAAAGACTTGGTGTGACTTGCTTCTCTTTGATATCTCGTCGATTCCTTTTTCTCCAGACACGTGTATTTTTTCTGCAATAGAAGAACTTGGCGAGGTGACGGACTGAGCAATAAGGAAGTGCTCGGCATCACAGCTAAGATAGAAACAGACGGGTTTTCTGAGAGGAAAGCTTCTCTTACTTTCTCTTTTGTAATTTGTCCTTCCCGGCCTCACTTCCTCCTTTTTCCCGGTCGTTCCGTGTGTTTCTGTGGATTGAACTGCAGAGCAACAGGATCGTCACCCGGCTGTGGCCGACCGAGGGAAGTGCAGGACGGGAAAATGGAGCAAGAAATGGCTGCAGCAAAAAGGAAATGCTGATAGAGAATACATGAGAAAGAGGAAACTATTGCTGTTCAGAGGAAAAGTAGCTGCAAGAAACGAAGGGAAGGATTGAAGGAAGGAAGGAAAACATTTACTTTACTGGTTATATTAAACTCTCTTTTTCTCTTTTTCTCTTTCTCTTTCTCATTATTTCTCTCACCATATATATATATATATATATATATATTATATATATATATATTATTATATATATTATATATATATATATATATATATATCAATCCTAGCCCTGGCTGGCCGTAGAGGTGGAGAGATGACCTGATAAAAGAGATATCTTCTATCCAATTTCTATATCACCAATGGGATTCCCTGCAGCAGCTGGGACCAGGAAGTCGTATCGAGAGTAGTAATCACTTGATGCAATTTAGCAAAGTCAGATCTTCCCCTCCCTGCCTCCTCAATGGCTTCTTTCCCTCAGTCCTCGAGTATTACCCATTCTCCCTCCCTAACAGTGCTCCGCGGAGACTCAGGGAAGGATGAAAGGTACCCAGTATTTAACATTTGTAGAAAATGGTATGTCTTTGATGTGCTACAGAAACATAGATACCTGATTTTATGTGCCATTCATTACGTTATGCATGGTTACTATGATTTAAAATATTTTGTTCCATGACAACTTTATAACTTCATCATAAATTATATAGTTATCCATTTATTTACCTTCATTCCTGTTATGGAGTCGGATATACTGGAATTATGATATGGTTTCCCTAGTCTCCAGCTTGACTGATGTAACCCTGAGTGCAAATTTAATACCGAGATTATCTTTAAGTGTTGCACGACGAGCCGCCGGAAGTTAATTTTGTGTTTTCCGCCCGGGCTGTGGTCAGGGCGGGGCCATCAGGGGCGAGGGAGGAAAGGACGCAGTGTAAACTATGTTGATGAAAACTTTTAAATGCCTATGTAATGTTGTTGCAGCTATTCCCATACCAAACCCGACCTCTGTTTAGTATTTGTTTGTGTATTAAGAGCTCATTCCCTCCATTCGCCTCATGTATATACCTTTGAATTAGATAGGGCTCGAAAGACGGGGTAAATCTTAAGCACAAAGGAGACGCATGGAAGTTCTTAGACGCCTTGTTGGTCAGGAACTGGAAGGTCTAACCAACTTGGACTCCCTGATGAAGGGCGCCTGTGCGTGGTAATGTTTGAGGTAAACTTTGTACTATATGAGCTTCTTAGATGTTTGTTTTCCTTTACGTTTCTCTCAATTTTCTATATTATTTTTACTTTCTCTTTACCCTTTGCACATCGTCTCCCATTTTACTTGTCTTCCTTTCTTTTTCCGTTTTGTGTACTATATGAGGTTCTCTTAGATGTTTGTTTTCCTTTACGTTTCTCTCTATTTTCTATATTATTTTTACTTTCTCTATTACCCTTTGCGCATCGTCTCCCATTTTACTTTGCTTTCTTTCTTTTCCCGTCCTGCCTCTCTCCCTCTTTCGATTTGCTTTCCCTCCTCCTTTCCTCTCCCTATCTCGTGTACAATAAGGCTTCGATCCTTCCCCTGGTAATGATGACTCTTCTCCCGCCCTTTATAGTAATGTCTCGCAACCCTCATGCCAGGAACGTATTATTGGAGACGACCATGACCCCAAAGTCGTAAGCGTTGGGGAACACGTGAAACTCGAGGTTACTCACAATGCGTCACCAGTAAATTCCTTGCCCTTATATTTTGTCTCTAACTTACCTCGCGTCTGAGTGTGTTTCTTCTTATACGTGGAAGAGTTTCCCTCCTTTTTCCGCCCGTGATATATATTTTTTTGATATTTTTTGTATTGCTTCGTCCATCACATAGCTGGGTGGAACTACCTCACAGTTATCTACGTTGGTTTTCTGTACCCAGTTTTATTTTTTTCCGTTTTTCGCTATAATGTCTTCCACGAATCGATCATTATATTGTGTGAATGTTGGTTGATTGCATGATCGTCTGAGTTATTGCATCAGGGAGGACGGCCGCGTTGAGTGCATGCAGTTGTGGCATTGCATGAAAAGGAGACTCAGAGCTGCGGGGAGAAATGGAACTCAAGATAGCCAAGGACGATTTCTTGTAAGAGGAGGTGAAGGAGACGAATAGGACGAGGGCGAGGGTAAAGAGACAGAGGAGGAGGAGGAAGAGGAAGAGGGAACAGCACTGAAGCAAGTGTGCAAGGAGGAAAATTTATTGTTGAGGTTAGGTGACAAAGTGGTCAGGTGGAGAGAAGTTGAAAGAGTGGGATGGGTGAGGGGAAAGTGAAGGAGATTGTAACAGGAGTGGAAAGCAGTAATTTCTATCATGTCTGTGCCTAGAAAGTCTTCCTTGACACTGTAATAATGCTATGAAACCAAACAATAAGGTCTACTCCGATGTCACGTCACCTCCCCCTCTGTGACAGGATCGAGGGTGTCGTCACCGGCTGAACCACAGGTAGATGATAGAAGCGGTATACAGTATATGTAATAGTACAGTATAGGAGTTTCATAGCAGTTGTTTTTAGTTAATAAGGTATTGGATTTTGTAATTTATATGAAAGGATAATTTACCGTGAAATAACACCACACATAGATAGAGACAGATAGACAGACAAAGACGGCAGACAGACAAAAAAAGACAGACAGACAGATAAACAGACAGACAAACAAATAGATAAACGTAGACAGACAGATAAACAGAGAAATAGACATACACAAATAGACAGACAGACAGATAAACATACAAACATACAGATAGACCGACAGAGAGAAACAACGGATCGCACGTGGCGAGTTTCTAAGAAAAAGGAGCCACAAGACGTATGGTCCCGTCAGGAAAGTGACGAAACAGTGCTCGGTCTGGCCAGATGAATGGACCTCCGGGCAGGCGGCGAGCGAGGAATGCGTCTCCTGAGGCACATTTAGGCTTGGGTGGCGGGGAGGCGCTATGTATATACACAGAGCTATCTTCACCACCTCTCGCCCTGTTTACGCCACAGAGCCTGCTGCCGAGATGTGTGTGTGTGTGTGTGTGTGTGTGTGTGTGTGAGAGAGAGAGAGAGAGAGGAGAGAGAGAGAGAGAGAGAGAGAGAAGAGAGAGAGAGAGAGAGAGAGGAAGGATGAGGACGAGAGGAGGAGAGAGAGGACGAGAGGGAGAGAGAGAGAGGAGAGGAGAGAGAGAGGAGAGAGAGAGACGAGAGAGAGAGAGAGAGAGAGAGAGAGGAGAGAGGAGAGAGAGAGAGAGAAGAGAGAGAGAATGTATATTTGCAGACATTGGTACAATCGGTTCACATCGAGTGACATCAATCTTGCCCCCTCTCTCTCTCTCTCTCTCTCTCTCTCTCTCTCTCTCTCTCTCTCTCTCTCTCTCTCTCTCTCTCTCTCTCTCTCTCTCTCTCTCTCTCTCTCTCTCTCTCTCTCTCTCTCTCTCTCTCTCTCTCTCTCACACTATTATTCACCTCTTTCATCACCATCCTTTATGATAATATGCTCTCACTTGGGAAAGGGGAGAAATACCCAGATCTTCTCCATTATCATCCCTCTCGTCAACTATCCTCTTCCTTCTCTTCTCCTGTCTTCTTCTCTTCCTCTTCCTTCTCATTTCCACACGTCAAGTCTTTAACCACAACAACGCACACGAATGAATGGGATAAATTTCATTAATTTTCGCCGGATCATTTAAGGGGATCGCTACGCTTTGTTTACGTCATTGACAGCACACGCAGTTCCTGCCCGGCACCGTATTGGTCCTTGAGTTGACTATCTTGTGAGAAAAGTGTAAGTTTTGCTTCAATTTGTGGAGTGTGGAGTGAAAAGTAGATTGATTAAAGTGTGTGTGTATGTGTGTGTGTGTGTGTGTGTGTGTGTGTGTGTCTGTGTGTGTGTGCGTGTGTGTGTGTGTGTGTGTGTGTGTGTGTGCCAGCTAGACAAGGTGCTCCCCCCTGTCCTCCATCCCCGGGGTTCTGGGCAGCCTCACAAAGGGAACGCTGCTCACTTCAGAAGTCCTAAGAAGTGACAAGTATGTCAACAATGTGATTTCATTTTGATTATCTCAAGGAACTGTTTATTGTTGTGTCCTTTAGTAGGTGATTTTCTTTGTCAAGCAACAGCATGTTTACTTATCGAAAAGTGTTCATACTTTTGCATATATGAATTGAATATCTTCCTACGTATCGCACATTTTTTTTTTTTTTTTTTTTTTTTACATCTATGCCTATAGCACCTGTCGGCAGTGACCTCCAGGGCTCGGATGGTAGGCCCTGGAAGCTCACTTGAGGGCTGTGATGGTTGGCCCTCGCCGTGGTGGCGCAGGCAGGATTTTTATAGTGACGCCTGTAATTAGAGGCTCATGCCGCCCCTCTGTGTCCTCCCATGCACTCGCAATCGAAGGTAGAGCTAATGGACAGGGCATGTGGGTGTTCTTAGGCCACTCGACGGTGCAGAAATATTTTAAGTGCATTTATGGTTCTCACTCGGGATCGAACTCGGGTCTTCGAGAACGCCACACGGTGAAGCTAACCACTCTTCTACCACCTCCTCTTAACTATATATATATCTCATCATGGCTCTCCTTGTCTTTACCCTAATGAATGGCATTGCCTCTGCGGTAATGATAAATGGAATTATAGCAAATTATGGAATTATCTTTCAGTCCATAGTTTACTAACAGAAGAAGTTATGTCAATGAACTGAAAACATATCATTCAAAAGTGTTTTTTCTTCTCATGGCAGTTGCAGTAAACTTCCTGTGGCGAGAGGCCCACCCGAGAACCTTTGTTTGAACATCTGTTTTTGAAGTTAAACATTTTTCGCGCCTTGTGTGTAAACCTGGGGAGCAGTGTGTCTAGAATGGCAGCCTTCACACTCCCTTGTCTTGTAGGGTTTCGAGGCATTGCAGCACCAAGGTCGTTCTCATGGTGGTAGTCGTTGCGTATGCTCTCAACGGGGAATGTCGTACCCGGGATATGAAGGACTATGGCGAGGGTTGAACCTTTATTTATTTACTCTATAAAACGTTCAGCGGAAATGGCTCAGCTAAAACAACAAGAATATTCATAACGTGTTTCAAAATAAATCACAATTTCATGTATACAACAATAGTAAAGCCTGAGTGCTGTGATGTAGGACTGCGAACATGAAAGGCAACAAGTAAGTAACAGCCATATGTGTATGTAAACCCTGTGCCCAAAGGAGTAAAGGCTTCGAGGCTCTGCTAATCCACTAACACCCGATGGTCTGTCTTGTACTGGGGAGGCGGTGGCCGAGTGGTTAGCGTCTTGGAGTGGTGAGCTCAATGTCCCGAGGTCGAATCCTGCCGGGGACAAACTCTTTCTACCTTCTTTAATGCGATTGACAATAGCCTAGTAGATGAGCAGAAGGTCCCGAGTTCAAGTCCCACCAAGGAGCTACTGTCAAATCCGTTAATATTAAGTGAGCAGCGGGTGATTTGTGGGGCTGACCAGAGCCAAGGGGAAGAAGGACAGCGGGAGCACCTGGTTCAGCTGTGTTCTTAAAAATTGAGGTAGCACGGTGAGATGGCTTAACCCCTTGAGGCCTAGATCGTTATTTCCATTGTAATTTGGCTACCATTAGACGATTTTAATGAATATAAGCAATATTTTATAGATATGACCTATTTAGTATCCTTGTCCACTAGCTAATGTGGTATATTAAGTTGCTTTTTGTTATCGTATGGCTAACACCAGACGATTTTTATAGCAAAGGAAAATTCTGTCCGTAAGATGTTTTAAAAGACTGATGCGACTAAACCTGAAGAATCTGATTAGGAGTAAGGCTTTAAGGAAATGATTTCAATTCGATATATTAATTCACAATTGATATTTAGCGTATGTGATTGATAATTATGGTACAGAGTGCATATTTATACGAACTTCCATTATAGAAAGAAAAAGCATGTTACACAACAGAAGTATTTTGTTAAAGTTATGGGACAAAAAGACTGTGCGTTCAATATTGTTTACGCCTGTTCTACATGACCCCGAGTGTTGGGGTAAGGTGAAGGGCTGTGTGTGTGTGTGTGTGTGTGTGTGTGTGTGTGTGTGTGTGTGTGTGTGTGTGTGTGTGCTTAGCTAGAAGCCTTAGGATGGAGCACCTCAGTGGTTTCTGTTCACTAATGCATAGTTATGTAGATATTTCTTATGTTCTGTGTTCAGTTCGTGAATCTCCACAAATCTGTGTGTTTATAGGTGAGGCCTGAGAGAGAGAGAGAGAGAGAGAGAGAGAGAGAGAGAGAGAGAGAGAGAGAGAGAGAGAGAGAGGAGAGAGAGAGAGGAGAGAGAGAGAGAGAGAGAAGGAGAGGAGAGAGAGAGAGAGAGAGAGAGAGAGAGAGAGAGATTGTTTCATCTAAAAAACAAATATTTTAGAAAGGTTCTTACGGGGCACACACAGCAAGGCATAGAGTATATGTGATTATGTCCATGGCTCTCGAGGGCTGGCAAAGGGGTACTGTTTTAGGACTCTTTATGCTATGTATAAAGAACCTAAGTTGTTAATATTAATATTACTTTGTTAACCATCAATTTAAGTGCCGAGTGCCTCCGTGGCCTCCCGAGTGCCTCCAGGCCATGATGTGAACTCAAAAGATAGGTAGGACATTGCTGCTCCCACATAGTATCGTCATTAATCACATTGCTCGGGAAACAATACCGCATTATAATAAAGCTCTTGCCAGTACATGTGCGCACCATAGTCCTGGCAAAGCATAATATTATATGCCGGACTGAAAGGGAATATGAGTTTCATTGGAGTGGTTCTTTGATACAATTCATAAGAGGATAACTCAATAATGCTATCAAAGGTAAACTAATGCATTTCCCAGCAAAATATTAAACACCAATGGTAATATAAAAGCGGACGAGTTAATTTTGTTTCAACGAATGAGTGAGTCTCGTTTAGATGGATATGATTATGAGTCAAGCTTATGATGAGTCGGATGAGCACAACATGAGGAGGAGAGTAGCGTTCCCTCATGAGCTCTCATACTGTCGTCCTATCCCAGCTTTGTGCCTCATTTACTCTTCCCGAACCCCACACGTGGCTGGGTCGCCCTTGCCCACACCACCACCTTGCCCTCCGCCTGGCTTCATTATAACTCCTTAATTGGATATCAGTCCTCTTTGCCATACACCGCGGGAGGGACTTGTGAGGGACTCGGTTAATTATGTACGCCAGGCGAGTACCGCGCCCTAATAAGATTTCACGCCTGGGAACTCTTGTCTTTTGAGTTGCGTGAAGTTTCTCAGGTAGTCCCGCGTGCTTTTGCTTTACTACAGTTGTTTGCTGTTCGTGCTCGTGATGTGATCCAGGTTTTTAATATATGTGTCTGTTTTATTCTTATCTATCACGCATGACCTTTCTTGAGATAATTTTATCCGTATATTTCTGAACCGAAGCTCTGCGATCATTAGGAGCGACGTTTGATTCCTGGCCCATGGCATCCTCCTCGATGAGGATATATACGCGACTTGGTGAAGTCCGTGAGAGTTCGGTAACACGTGTGTGAGGGTGAGTGAGCCGACAGTCACTCTCGCCGACCTCAAGCTCGCCGCAACACGCCAGTTCTTCCATCAGAGCGCCGTTGGGTTCTAGGTCCTTGACATCTTCCACAATAATAATACACGACTTCGCGCTCCACTGTGGCAACTGAACAACATTTCTTTCTTGTTAGTTGAAGTTGCTTGACCTGCTTGAAGTCGATCTTCTTTACATGATGTTGTCCGGAAATTCCTCAAGATATTTTCTACAAAAACCGTTTCGTTTTATTCCATCTTTACACTTATATACATCCATACATACACACACAGTAATGTATACATACACGCATAGTAATGTATACATACACCCACACATACACACATAGTAATGTATACATCCATACATACACACATAGTAAGGTATACATACACCCACACATACACACATAGTAATGTATACATACACCCACACATACACACATAGTAATATATACATACACCCACACATACACACATAGTAATGTATACATACACCCACACATGCACACATACACACTTCATGTAATTGCTAAAAGGCAGTCTTGTAGTATTTGATTTTATGGTACTACTTCCCTGTGCCTGTTTTGCGATGACATCAAGTCAGTAGCGTATAACAATTGTTAGGACATTCTAATAGCAATCAACAAGCCTCACCTAAACGTTTAAGATTTCCCTCTTGTGTCATGATTGGTAATACTAATAATGTCAAGCGAGAAGTAATGATTTATCAGTAGATGTTGACGTTAGTTTTTTATGTTTATGGAATTTTTTTTATTACTGTAGCAGTATATCATTGCTGTATTCCATGTTGGATGATAAATACTTTGTCTTTTCTTGCGTCTCTGTCACAGGCCTGTCCATTCTAACTTCTCTCGTTGAGTGTCATTTTCTTTTCCATTCTCATACTGGTATTGTTGTGCTGTCTCGACCGTCACTCTAGTCTGTCTCTCAATTCTCAATGAAATGTAATCACCTGGCTTAGGAATGGACGCACACTGAGGCTTATACATGTTAGTGTATCGCATTCGCTGCTGAATATTGCATACATTCAATAATAACACCGTCAATATTATGTGTTATTTCATGTTAATGATTTTGATGATGTACACGGGAAGTATGGCCATAGAGCTAGACTATAAACCTTCCCTTGACGCCGTCCAATTACATCATGGCAACTTATGTGTGTTCCCCCTTCAAGTCCAAAAGATGCGGTGTGACTTTGGGAAAACTGGAGGCCAATATGTAGCCTTTCCAGGAAGATCAATACAAAGCGGCGTTGGGCTGGCGCGTGGCTGGAGCCTTGGGTCATGTGCAGCCCAGGCGACTCACTGCAGTTGGATTAAAAGACTGAATATTGGCACAAGGCTTGCAAAATACTCGATGTCACGATGTTATTGCGAACTAAGAGACTCGCCTTCGTATTCATTTTCCGTATCGTTCGCCTCGCTCAGCGCTCAGAGGTGTGGAAAGTTACCATGCAAAGATACACTAACGATAGATAGATAAATACCTGCTTGTGATTAGCATATACACTAAGCGTGAAATATTTCTTGCACCTTTATTGATTGTTTGATGCAGAGGGATTAGTGTAGATAGCTAGAAATATCAGAAAAGCGTAGATTTAAAAAGGAAATAGGGAAAAACTGGCTCACAAATAGGGTAGTAAATCATTAAAATGGACTCAATCGTCAGGTAGCTAGTGCGGAGGCAATAGGGAGCTTTAAAAGCAGGCTAGGTCATTTCATGGATGGGGATGAAAGGTGGATGTAGGTAGTATTAAGTAACAGGTAGCTTTTCGTCTTATCAACTCCCCTTCTCTGACTGACTGTCTTCAATCTTAAAATCACCGCCGCAATGTTGCTTCTCTTGCTATCTTCTACCGTTTGTTCATGCTCACTGCTCTTCTGAACTTGCTAACTGCATGCCTCTCCCCCTCCCGCGGCCTCGCTGTACAAGACTTTCTACTCATTCTCATCCCTATTCTGTCCATCTTCTTAATGCAAGAGTTAATCAGTATCTGTACTCGTTCATCCCTTTCACTGGTAAGCTCTGGAACTCTCTTCCTGTTTTTATTTTTCCACCTTCCTATGACTTAAATATTTTCAAGAGAGGAGTGACAAGACACCTCCCGAACTAACTTGGCCCACCCTCTTTTTTTTAATTCTCTTACTGTCTTCTTTATAGGGACTGGCAACTAAGCGGGCTTTGTGTTACCTCTTTTTGATGTGCCCTTGGCCAGTCCTTTGTGATGTGAAAAAAACAAAAAAAAACAGGAACTACCACGTGTAGGTCTCTCAGCCTATTGTAGCTTCCTTATTTCCGTATGTTGTTATAGCTTCGTTGTGCAGTAGCGATGGATCTCACATTTAGTTGTATTGACTATCTCATATAAATACCCTTGCATAACTTTATACTTATCTCAGTATACCGCTGGTTAGCATAATTGCTACTCAGCTCCTAATTTTAATTGTTAAATTATATCATCATCGAACATAAGGTAGGCTAAGATTTAAGAAAAACAGATAGGTGTAATTCCATCCCATCCTTGGGTAGAGACAGTTTCGTACGCTATAGTTCTCTACCTTCCAAACTCAAGACTAGATTAAGATGTATGACAAATGTAAATAAATGTTATTCGTCTCTTTTTCTTTGATCTTGCTGCTTCACGTTTCTCTATAAATCTGGAATATCTTCAACTTTTGATGACACGTTTCCCTTTTTGTAATGGTCCGCTGTTGCCCCGCGAGACGTATATCCAGCTAGAAATTCTTCGTATGGAAAAACACACCATGGATACAGCACGACCAACACCTGTTTACCTGTTTACTTACACCTCACGCAGCAATCCACGTATCTCCACACACTCACCCACACACACACACACTCACACTCACACTCACACACACACACACACACACACACACACACACACACTCACACTCACACTACACTCACACTCACACACACACACACACACACACACACACACACACACACTAATATTAATGATAATC
>JACEEZ010016059.1:42500-60000 GCA_016584305.1 Chionoecetes opilio
TTTCATTTTATTATTTTTGTCATTATCATTGGCTTGATTGTTATTATCACTATTTGTTATATGGTTATTATACAAAAAATATCCACGTGCTGGTTTACTTCTACTGACAAATATATTGACAATACATTAAGGATGTTTTCCAATTTTTTCATGTTTTTATAACTATCCATCTTTTACCTCTACAAACTATTCCCTCTCCTCCTCCTCCTCCTCCTCCTCCTCCTCCTCCTCCTCCTCCTCCTCCTCCTCCTCCTCCTCCTCCTCCTCCTCCTCCTCCTCCTCTTCCTCCTCCTCCTAATCTTTCCACTCTAATAATCTTTTTCATTATGCATATAAAAAAAACCGATAAATACATTATAAATTATGATATGTTGCGAAAAAGATAAATGATGTACAAGAAAGCAGGTTATTATATAAGGAAAGAATGAAGTAGTTAAGACGTATACAACAGTAAATATTTTCCTTAACTTTCAAAAGTCTGTAAAATATCCAATATGAGTATTTGCCTTCCAATTTTTGTTATTTATCTTTCACTTTTGTCGGATTGGTCGGATTTCCAACTCGTCCTTTGCTGGCGTGATCTGCCGGGTGGAGGGCAAGTCAGGGGTAAAGAGGCAAGCACAAGGGGTGATTCTACGCCTTTTTATTTTTGTACACCCCCCCCTTCTATGTAATTACCCTCCCTTTTCGTTACTAAACTTGTAAAACTTGATTCTACGCAGGGCAGGGTATATATAGAAAATAACAAGTTTCCTATAATAAATAAGCACAACGTGGTTTTATGCATGTCACTTTAGAACATCATAATAGTCAATCTCTTCTCCCACACTTGTATGCCATGTGTATTGCATCTGTACTGTCGTGCAAGTGAGTGTTGTTAGAGTAATGCAGTGATGTGTTGGTTGCTTAGGAATAAGGGATATAATAAAGGAGAAGTAGGAAAAGTTCTTACGGCTATTAACCAGGGTAGAACAAGAAGTAACGGATTCAAGCTGGAAAAGCGTAGATTTAAAAATGAAATAGGGAAAAACTGGTTCACAAATAGGGTGGTAAATTATTGGAATGAACTCTGTCGTCAAGTGGTCAGTTCGGAGTCATAAGGGAGCTGTAAAAGGAGGCTGGATAAATTCATGGATGGGGATGAATGATGGATGTAGGTAGTGTTAAGTAACAGGAACTACCACGTGTAGGTCTTGTGGCCTCTTGTAGCTTCCTTATTTTCTTATGTTTCTTCTTTTGTAACCATTGAAACTGGTTCACTAACAGGGTGGTAAATGATTGGAATGGACTCATTCGTGGGGTAGTCAGTGCGGAGTCAGTAGGGAGTTTTAAAAAGAGGCTAGACAGCTTTATGGATGGGGATGAAAGGTGGATGTAAGTAGTGTTAAGTAATAGGTACTACCACGTGTAGGTCTCCCAGCCTCTTGTAGCTTCCTTATTTTCTTATGCTCTTATGTATTTTCTCCTCAACTCCTCCCACCTTTCCATGCGTCTCGGGTTCGCCTTTCCTCCCTCATTCCCCGCCTGCTTCCAGTCCCTCCCTCACGTCCGGTCTTACGTAGCTTCCTTCACTTTCCTACGTAGTCCTTCTCGGTCCTCTCCCTCACGTCCATGCCCTCTTATCTTATTTTCTTTTGTCTCCTTTGTGGTTTTGTCTTTTTCTTTTCTCCTCTCCCCTGACGCCTCTATTCTTTCCTTCTGTCATATCTCATCATATACATTTTTTTCTGTGTCTGTCCGTTTCTCTCTCTCTCTCTCTCTCTCTCTCTCTCTCTCTCTCTCTCTCTCTCTCTCCTCTCTCTCTCTCTCTCTCTCTCTCTCTCTCTCTCTCTCTCTCTCCTCCTCTCTCTCCTCTCCTCTCTCTCTCTCTCTCCTCTCTCCTCTCTCTCTCCTCTCTCTCTCTCCCTCTCTCTCTCTCTCTCTCTCTCTCTCTCTCTCTCTCTCTTTTTTAGCGTTATTCGTGCCATACTTTTTACCTAACTTTCTCGCCTAACTCTTGCCTGACTATATTAGACTCTTTATTCCACGCCACTCAACTTGACGCCAATTTTTCTGCACCCTCTCCCCGTCCATCCATCTCGCCCACCTTTCCTGCCTTCACATTTGGCCGCAGCTCCGTATAAAGGAAGCTTCAGTCGACCTTGCCTCTCGTCCCTCACCACTCGACGCGTCATCTGCATATATCTTCTTGCTAAGATTCATTATGATGCAAAGTTACCATGTCGCTAGTCATCGCAAAGTTTGGCCAAAGCTGCTTTTTTTCTTCTATATTATGGATAACACTGAAATGCGTATGTGTATCTTGGTGTACAGGGAGAATATCACATTGGCCTCGTTGGATTTTTACTTATCTTAGTAGACAAAGTTATATCAACAGTATCATCTGATCGCGTCGCACTTGCGGTTTGTTAGTTGGTCTGCCCTAACGTTGCTTATGAAATGAAAATGTGTGTTTTGCTTTATTCGTAAAAGCAAGTTCTGTTCCGACCATCCTAGAGTTTCAGCTGCGTTTCAAATTAAACTCAATACCTCCCGAGACACTTTGGAATCAGGAAACTTTGTCATCCTAAATTAAGGGTAAAGTCAAAGCCACGAGTGTCATGCGAGGTGAAGGGCGTTCCAGTGGCCTCGTAACGCAGTCTGGAAGGTGTTACTGGCAAGCGTGACTGTAATCTCTTGCTTCAGATAAGGACACACGAGTACATCTTGGTTTGAAAACGAGTGACTGATGAAGACTAAAGATCAAACTCTGACACCCAGCTGTAAGTCATCAATGTTTTAGTATTGTGAAGTCGAGGAACCAAACCTTAAGTCATATTGCAAGGTCGTGATGGATGATCTGATACTTCAATTCAACCACATATAAAAAAACCTTAAGAGAAACGATGTAAGGCATGTAAGGGCTGTTGACTTGACGGAAAATTTACGCTGCAGTTTCGGCCACTCCAAGATTATGAGAAAAAAGTCTAAGAAGTAATAGAAGGAATGGTCATCGAAGAATAATGAAAAATAGGTAGAAGATGAAGTCATTATGTAAGGATGGTTGCGGTGGCATTGGAGGGAAGAAAGAAGGGCAGGTTATCCTCTCAGTGATGAAGGTGAGGATGGTGGTATAATAGTGGTATAATATAGGGTGGTTATAGTGGCAAGGTAAAGCTAGAGAGCTAGAGACCCATACTGATACATTTACCGAGATGGTGGAGTGAAATTTTTGGTGCGATGTGTGTGGGGCGCGCAGTGGGAGTTTTGTCAGGAAGTTTCATATAAAAATGAAGGGAGGGGAAGCGAATGAAAAAAAAAATATGGGTGTTGAATGTTTATTTAGTGTTAAGGGATAGGAAGGGGAAGGGAGAAAATTTGAGTACTTTTCTACCACCTCTATCGTTGTTGTTGATATCATTGTTATTATCCTTATTTAAATCACTGTTTTTATTATTATTATCATCATTAGCATTGTTATTTGACTGTTATTTGCATTATTGTTATTATTGT
Source organism: Chionoecetes opilio (assembly GCA_016584305.1). Taxonomy (NCBI): domain Eukaryota; kingdom Metazoa; phylum Arthropoda; class Malacostraca; order Decapoda; family Majidae; genus Chionoecetes; species Chionoecetes opilio. Next base: position 45,993 of record JACEEZ010016059.1, read on the forward strand.
TATTGTTGTTATTATTATCATCACTACAATTATTTCATTAGCACTGTTTGCTTTGTTACTAGTACGTCCTCTTTAACTTTTCTGGCGTTTCCCACAATAATCCCCCTTCTTCTTCCTCCTCAGGGCATCTCTTTGTCTCATTTGCGTGTGTGTGTGTGTGTGTGTGTGTGTGTGTGTGTGTGTGTGTGTGTGTGTGTGTGTGTGTGTGTGTGTGTGTGTGTGTGTGTGTGTGTGTGCGCGTGTGTGTGTGTGTGTGCTGAAAATATGGGTTACATTGAGTACTACATTATTATTTCCCATTCCTTTCCTTTCCCTGTATTCCCTTCCGCCTTCCTTGCTCCCGGCACGCGGCCCCTTAACTACGATAACACATTGGCCACTTTTCCATTCTGCTAATTACACCGTGTCCTTCCTTGCTATCTGGCGAGCCATCAATACGCGGTGGATAAATGATAGAGGCTATTATTTGTAGATTTTTGAGGGGTAACAATGGGAAATAGATGAATATTGCAATAAAATAGAAGTCGCTGTTTGCTTTCAAGGTTTATTGCATATTCGCTCTATATTGTATCAACGTTGCAGTGTATGGATGCCCCCTCTTCCCCTCCCCCTCCCCCCACACAAAAATATATAGAATCACGTGATGTACAATATAAAAGCCTCAACTCACTTTGGGCTCCCTTATTGACACCAGTGGTGGGTTGCCATAGCCATGTAGGCATCCCCCCCCCCCCTACCCTCTCCCCATCAAACTGCGGCCACACATCACCTTTAAAAACGGAGCTGACACTGCGACACCATTTTGCCCAACACGCCACCATTGTTTGATGGTGTCGGGGCGTGGTAAAGGTGAGGTGTCATTAACCTAGTCCCACCTGTGTGTTAGTGAGGTCCGAGGAGGGACACAGGACTCCACTCATCTCACTGGGAAACACGAGCATGACACAACCCTTTAGGTACTTGTTCTCTTAACTCCTTCACGCCCAGATCTTTCACTTGCTATATGAAATCGTCTGTTGTTAGCCATGAAATATCAAAAAGTAAATTAATATACCAAATTATCTAGGCGACAAGGATACCAAACAGGTCATATCTATAAAACATTGCTTATATTCACTAAAAGTCGTCTAATGGTACTCAAATTACAATGGAAATTACGCTCTGGGTCTCAAGGGGTTAATGCCCTGAAAGGGACTCTGGGTGTTCTTGTCGACGAAGACCTTAATCCCACTATTCCCACTAATCCCACGCAATATCTTGTCTATTTTTTTGTCCAAATGTCACGTGAAGTTTGTCTCCCTGTCTGGCGGTGCAATCATTTACTTTTAATTACAACTCCTCGCATTCAATTCCGAAACATGTTTTAGTGTGGGCAGGTTGCGTGCATTTTCCGCGCTTGTGAGCCATCATCCAATAGCATGTCAAGTCTAAATTCGTGGGCGGCTGACAGAAGGGCTAACCCATTTGATTGGTGGTTAATGGGATAGATGGGGACAGGTAAGGGGACATGCCAGCTGGATTAACGAGTCTATGGTGGGCGGACAGCAGGGCAGGCAGGCAGGGGGGCTGGTGGGTGGCTGGGCGGGGTGTTGGATGATGGATGATCGTGTTTACCCTGGTACCGGCGAGGCGATTGATACCTTATCTAGCGGGGCAGGCGAGGGTTAATGATGCATGAGGCGACGCTGTGACCCCGCCTCCCCCTCTCCCTTCGTGTCGGCACCTTCCCATCACTCTTAACCCTCCACTCCCGCTCTGCACGCATGACACTTCACTCCCTCGCTATGAAAAGAACCTTCATCTATTTCTCATTCTTAAGACCAAGATCTGCATATTCGAAGCTTAGATTGAATGCTTAGAATATGTACATCTTGCTTAAGACATTCCTCTTTTACCGTTTAATCGTAAGATAACTTTATTTATTCGTTGTTCTTATGACTACCCTGTTATACTCCTCACTTGTAAGTCAATTCTATAGTTAATTCATATTGGACATCATTTATCTGCCTTTAACATTTTCCAAACCCTTTACTATTACGGTACATGTTTGGAACTCTTGGGAAATTACTCTCATGGTTAGAATATTTTGTACAACGAACACTTTTCAATCACCTGCCGAGTAGTCTTCGGCGGTTAGATCACACACACACACACACACACACACGCACACACGCACACACACACGCACACGCACACACACACACACACACACACACACAAACACACACACCAACACACCACACACACACACACACACACACACACACACACACACACACACACACACACACACACAGATAGATAGATAGATAGTAGATAGTTTATTGACCACAGCAGAACATAATACACATACATACTATACATGTAGTTTTTAACTGTAGTCACAAAAGTAACAATTAACTCAACGCTGGCAATTAGTAACTAACACTACAATAAATGCTATTCGCATTAAAATATCATTACATTATATCATTACTATTACACAATAATCGCAGTCCATAAATATTGAAAAATATGCACTGCCATCAGTAATACACACTCAAGATACAGTGTACTATTGTACAGGTCACATCTAGGGTAAACTATTTGCAAACACCTGTTCCATAAGAGTGACCTGGTATATGTCCCGACATGTGGGTCCAGTGACACTGTTCCACACACATGTCTTTCAGTCTGCACTTGGCCACATCACACACAGTCGCTCATCCAAGGTAAGCGACCGCGACACTCCCCTATTCCACCCTTCCAGTCTCACATATAGCCAATGCCCACACTGTCCTATACTGTTAAACACACACACACACACACACACACACACACACACACACACACACACACACACACACACACACACACACACACACACACACACACACACACACACACCGTCATGTGCCCTTGGTGTGTTTCCTTCATCAGAAAAGATAAAGGATTGGACGAAACTTGGAGTGATCTTGAAAGCAGGGAATGGAATTTACTTATTGCCTTTTTTCTTCTTTTCTTTTTAACGTAAACGAGGAGAAGGGTGATGCGGAGACTATTTCTCTGTGACGATTGCAACTTTTATACCCACCCGTCATTTATATGTGTGTGTGTGGTGTGTGTGTGTGTGTATGTGTGTGTGTGGGGCTTTTGTGTCAAGATAAATATTGTTGAATTCTGTTACTGGTCCGGTGGTCGCTCGAGGGTTAGTTGTCAGCATATATACATTTTATTCGCACCATTGTAAGCGACCCTATGGCAACCTATTTACATTTTTCTTTTGTATTTGTAGGTTAAGTAAATGATTTCCTTTACTTTATGAATAACAGTGTCCCTTCTTCATCCATTTGACGTGGAGTCTTGTTTCCTCCTTTCCTTTCTGGTCCCATTCCTCCTTTCAGTTCTTTTTGTCCTCCATTCTTACGTATCTCCAGCTTTCAATATCTCCAAATGGGCCATATTTTTGTGAGTCCGTCTCTCTTGCCATTCTCCAAATGACGAAGGCAAAAAAAAAGTTATGCATAAAAGATAAGATGAGGTCATACAGAGAGTCATATAGGATAGTGGAACATGATCAGTAGACCGTAACGCTTTGCTGAATAGAAAGGAAGGCGGGAAAAAGAATAATTGAAAGAGGCAAGGGTTGACAGAACGAGCCACGTGGACTGAATGGAGAAGCAGTGAGGGTGTTGGAAGGAACATCCCCCACCCGAAGAAAAAAATGTGATCGATAGAAAAAGAGACGTGCAAGGAGTTTGAGAAAGAGACAAACGGAAGCAAAATGAAGCTAGACAAAAAGAGAAAGAAACTGACAAGGGTGATGAGGAGAGAAGGAAGAGGCGGAGAATAACAAGAAAAAACGACAAAGGAGGGGAATGAACAAAGCAATAGAGGAGGAGGAAGTGAAGAAAATATTGAAGACGGTTTGGAGGAGAAAGAGGAGGAGGACGGGATATCCTTTCATCAAGAGGATCACAGAAGAGCCAAATTTGATCGATGGTAACTGATACGGTCCTAACAGATCCAGCGACCCGCCAGGGAATAGCAGGCGAGGGCAGTGTCTGGTGCAGCAGCGGCGAGGAAGGATGAAGGAAAGGAAGAGAGGCGAGTTGAATTCAAAGGAGAAAGAAAACTGTAAAGCATCGTAAGTTAATCGGAGAATGGAAGATGTGAATGTAGAATGTGAAGAAATGAAAACCTTTGAGGAAAATTTGACTTCCAAGATGTCAAACTATACAGTATGTCATATTATGCCATTCTAGTTGTTGTGCGTTTGGGATTTCGATTACAGCTTAATGCTAACCTCGTTATAAGGGAGATGCGTGAGAATATTATAATAGCTCTAATCTCCAGGCTAGCTTGTACCGTGGAATATATTTGTGTGTGTATGTGTGTGTGTGTATGTGTGTGTGTGTGTGTGTGTGTGTGTGTGTGTGCGTGTGCGTGTGTGTGTGTATGTGTATGTGCCTGCAATAAAACCTTACTATTATCCCTGACTCACATTGCATCTGTCATTTTTTAGGAAACTGAGAAAAGAAACAGTCAAAATTATAAATGGAAATGCCGCGTAAACACCATATACATTATACACATACCACACTATTTGTTTGGGAATGTTTCCTTTACCAACTCGTCGTTTATTGTCCTTCGCTCGTGATGTCTCCAGTCTTCATGTCAGCCCTGCGCCTCACCAAGGTGTTGCCGATACACCCGCCAGCATATTGCCGCTCTCTGGAATCGTATGTGGTGTGGGGGATGTCTCTAGCCAATCACTGTTGTCCAAGCTCATGACTTCACAAAGGGGAGAGCTTAAGTGATCGCTAGGTTATAACCTGTTTTCTATTTAACATCATTTAAAAAGTATAGGCTAGGTTAGGTTGGGTTAGATTAGGTTAATTTAGGCTAAGTAGGTTAAATTAAACAATTGAATAGGACTAATCTTAAATAAAACATGCATATAATAGCCCAGTGATCATGTAGGCTCCACCCTCAATGTGACGTCACGAGCTTGGACATCGGTGATTGGCTGGACATCCTCACACCACATACTATTCCAGAGAACGGTTATATGCGCCCCGCCATCACCATCAAACTACCGCACTGCTTCGAATATTAAGCAAATATTTCCCTAGCATTCTTCCAGCCCTCTACGGAGCGGTAATCCCAGGAAATGTGTTAGATTGAATATTATTTTTTGCATAACTCCGCCAGTATTACCTTTCTGGCCGCCCTGGACCTCCTGGCGTCAGCTGGATTCACGCTTGGTTGATTTTTTTCTTTACTCTCTCTCTCTCTCTCTCTCTCTCTCTCTCTCTCTCTCTCTCTCTCTCTCTCTCTCTCTCTCTCTCTCTCTCTCTCTCTCTCTCTCTCTCTCTCTCTCTCTCTCTCTCTCTCTCTCTCTCTCTCTCTCTCTCTCTCTCTCTCTCTCTCTCTCTCTCTCTCTCTCTCTCTCTCTCTCTCTCTCTCTCTCTCTCTCTCTCTCTCTCTCTCTCTCCTTTTCTCTTTCTTTCACGCCGAATTCCTGCCTGAGCATTCCACAAGCAATTAATTAACTCGGGTGGGTGTTCGCTTTCCTTCCTCCTCTTCCTCCTCCTCCTCTTCCTCCTCCTCCTCTTCCTCCTCCTCCTCCTCCTCCTCCTCCTCCTCCTCCTCCTCCTCCTCCTCCTCCTCCTCCTCCTCCTCCTCCTCTTCCTCCTCCTCCTCCACTTCCTTCTTCTTCTCCTCAGTATTGCTGGTTCAAAATTTCTACAAGAGAGACTGCGAAGTTAGTTCTTTTTCAGTTTTCTTATCTATATGCTTCCTCTTTTTTTCTTATTTTCCATATTTTTCACATGCATATTGATGTAATTATCATCTCCACACTCATTATCCTCGTTATTGTCATCAACACCATCGTCTTGAATATTTATTACAGCTTCTTTGATTTCTTCTTCCTCCTCATTTTCCTTTTTTTCTTCCTCCTCCTCCTCCTCCTCCTCCTCCTCCTCCTCCTCCTCCTCCTCCTCCTCCTCCTCCTCCTCCTCCTCCTCCTCCTCCTCCTCCTCCTCCTCCTCCATGGATTTCGAAATAAGAGATCCTTCTTAACAAACCTACTCAATTTTTTTAATGTCATTTATTCAAACTGGGACGCTAAATTCCCTCGGATGTAATAGATATACCTTGATTTTCAGAAAGCCTTCGATACAGTTCCCCATAAGCGACTTTTGACCAAGCTAAGGGCACATGGCTTAGAGAGCAATTATGTTCATGGATTGGCGATTGACTTTCAAATCGTAAACAACGGGTAGTAATAAATGGCGAGGCATCTGATTGGTTAGATGTCACTAGTGGGGTGCCTCAGGGCTCGGTCTTGGGTCCTACTCTTTTTCTGATGTATATCAATGATCTGGACTGCGGACTTGTATCTAAAATATCGAAATTTGCAGATGACACCAAATTAGGCGGTAAAGCATGTACTAGAGAAAACTGCAAACTCATACAACGTGATCTCGACAAACTATCAGATTGGAGTGATACATGGCTATTAGAATTCAATTCCGATAAATGTAAAGTAATGCATATAGGCAACGATAACCTCAAATATAACTATCAAATGCAAAATAAATCGCTAACTGAAGTACAGCAGGAAAAAGATTTAGGTGTCATCATCAGTAACGATCTTAAAACCAGTCCGCATTGCCTAGCTGCCAGTAAAAAGGCGAATATGATGTTGGGCTTCATTAAACGCAACTTTGAACATAAAACTCCGAAAGTAATGACACAATTATACACGTCCTTGGTTAGGCCGCACTTAGAATATGCCGTTCAATTCTGGTCGCCCTGTTTCGTAAAAGATCAAGCCAAATTGGAATCAGTGCAAAGAAGAGCAACCAAACAAACTCCATCTCTGCGAAATTCATCTTATGAAGAGAGACTGCGGAAACTTAATATGTTTTCCTTAAAGGATCGTAGAATCCGTGGGGACTTGATAGAAACCTTTAAGATCCTAAAAGGATTTGATGTCATTAATCAAGAGAACCTATTCGAGCTTTCTCCTCAAGTGATAACAAGAAATAATGGTTTAAAACTAAACGGTCAACGTTGCATCACAGATCTCCGTAAAAATTATTTTAATGTTAAGAGTCTTTGAACGATAAAACAAGTTACCAGCAAATGTTGTCGAAGCCAGCACAATAACTACATTTAAAAACAGACTTGACGCGCACTGTAAAGTAAATGGGTATTGATAGTGCCCTGCGAATTCATATTTAGTCCCCCGGATCGACTAGTTGTAGTGGTAGTTGTAGTTGTAGTTAGTATATTTCATACCCTGTCTTTCTGCACTACGAAACTTCCATATTCCTATTTTCTTTCGGGACATGGTATCATTTTCCAACTGTTTTCTTACAAGTAGTTGATAGTTAGTAGTATGTAGTTCAGCAGATACCCTCGTCATGGACCATTAGGTCTCCTGGTGTCTGTTATTCCTATGTAATCCTCCTCCTCCTCCTCCTCCTCCTCCTCCTCCTCCTCCTCCTCCTCCTCCTCCTCCTCCTCCTCCTCCTCCTCCTCCTCCTCCTCCTCCTCCTCCTCCTCCTCCTCCTCCTCCTCCTCCTCCTCCTCCTCCTCCTCCTCCTCCTCCTCCTCCTCTTCTTGGTTTTCGTTTTCTCCTGGAAACTAAACCGGGCATGGTGGAGAACCTATTTTTCTTTTGTTTGTAAAAAAAAAGTTTGGAGAATAATTTTCTTCCTTTCATCCTCGTGTGTTTCTTACTTCCTCTCTTTCGTTATAAAGGTCAGGCACACTGTACAAAGGAGATCAAGAGAAAAATGAGAGAGAAAAAAAGACAAAGAGAGAGAGAGAGAGAGAGAGAGAGAGAGAGAGAGAGAGAGAGAGAGAGAGAGAGAGAGAGAGAGAGAGAGAGAGAGAGAGGAGAGAGAGAGAGAGAGAGAGACTAATAAGTTCTCAAATGGACGGACAGGTCGACAGACAGACAGGCAATCGGGCAAATGAAACTAAATCAAATGAAATCGGTCATCTGTAAATTAGTCTCGAATTGGCAGTAATAGTATTCATGAATTGCATTAGACAACTCATATATACACGTTCCCCTTTTATTTTCATTTTAAATTTGAATTGGATGGTTTTTCTTTACGTTACTTTTTTTTGTCGAACGGGAAGGCTAATTGAATGCAGCTTTTTATTGTGTGTAGTCGAGTTTATAAATATATATACACAACACGTAACAGGGAGAGTGAAAGGAACGCAATGGGTTGGAAATATGACATGAATTGGAGCCTTTTGTTGTTATATCAATTTTGAAGAGAGGTAGCGAGAGAGAGAGAGAGAGAGAGAGAGAGAGAGAGAGAGAGAGAGAGAGAGAGAGAGAGAGAGAGAGAGAGAGAGAGAGAGAGAGAGAGAGAGAGAGAGAGAGAGAGAGAGAAGGAGAGACAGACAGACGCCATGTGGGATTGGCAGTAGGTGATATAGTGGGCGGCTGAGAGGAAAAAGAGGAGGAGGAAGTTGAGTTCGTGGTGGTGGTGTAGGTAATTAAGTTAGGGAAGGAAAAAGAAGGTAAGTAGGATGAGGGAAAAAATGAGTGGGTGGAAGAGGAAGAATAAAAAGAGGATAGATGCAGTGTTGCTATAGAGAGAGGGAGGAATTATAAATGGCAGAAGTAGTAGTATGAAGAACGGAGGAGGAGAAAGACATGGTGGTAGTACTAGAAGGGGAGAGATGATCATGAGAAGAAGAGAACCGGGGAAAAATAATAGTACAAAGTTAAAGAAGAATACAAGAAGGCAGTATACTTGACTCACTGTGAAGGAGGAGACGTGTTCTTCCCTGCCCTGAAAAGAAAGGTTTGTCTGGCGCTGTAAATGGATTTCTTCTTTAATTGGAGTCGATCCTTTTGTTTCAGCGAGTCTCGAGGAAGCATGGGGAGCAGTGTGCTGGGCCAATGCGTCCCACTTGTGAAATGAGTTTGGCCTTTGTTACAGAAGTGGCGTGAGGGGTGCCGAGGTGAAAGTACTGCATGGTGGTAAATGAGGTGAATAGTGATGGAATGTTGGGGGTGAAGATGATGATGGTCGATAAAAAGAATGAACTGATGGTGTTGATAATGCTATTAGAACTGAAGCTGACGAAAATGTTGGTGGGAGTGTTATTGAAAGTACTGCATGGTGAAGAATGATGGTGAATGTTGAGAATGTTGGGAGTAAAGATGATGATGGTCGATCGAAAGAATGAACTGATAGTGTTGGTGTTGGTTAGCGCTGAGCCTGACGAAAATGCTGGTGGTAGTGTTATTGAAATGTTGGGGGTGAAGATGATGATTGTCGATCAAAATAATAAACTGATGGGTGTTTTGGTAATGCTATTAGAACTGAAGCCGACGAAAATGTTGGGGGAAGTGTTATTGAAAGAGCACAAAGGTGTTAGTATTATTTGTGATGGTGGTGGTGGATGCTGTGACGCCGCTGAAAAAGAAGTCAAGAACCACAAACGAACCGGCACTGTGAACCGTAATTGATATAACATCAGTGAATAAAGAAAATATGACGATTGGTTGACTTCAATTCTTTAATAAGTTAACGTAATCAGAATAGCATTAGACCTGCCATGCACGTTTCTGTATCCTGGCCACTATAGTCTTCAAGTTTATGATGACTGTCTGCCCACTACCTCCACAAGGCTTGATGAACGGCGAGTAAAAAGACCAGGACTAAAAAGAGGAATTTCCCTCCAAAAATATCACAGTAATTCCGGACGCGGCGGAGCAGACGCGGAATGCGATTTGGTTAAAAGAGAAGGGTAATGGGATCCTGGTATGTAAGGGAACACGTGTGAGGGCATGAGGAATAGTCGAACCAGCCAGCCAGCCACCCGATATTACTATCCGCCTGCGAATTAGCTTCATAGAGGCATTAATCCGTGGGAAAGATGATTCAGAATGGCTCCCTGGAACGAGGATATAGAGCGGATTATCATTCTGTGAGATTTGAAGCCAGCCAGGATAAAACGCTGACTAGGAGTAAAACAGATCTAGATTAAAGCCATCGGGAAGGCGCGCCGGTCGGGGTTGAGCGAGCGCCTCAAATTAAACCGAGCAGAAGGGAAAAGAAGATAGACTAAAAAAAACCCAGGAGTAGGTCGGAAGGGTTCACTGGCAGAATTTAAACCTGACTGTGACGCGGCCGTAATAGAGCAGCAGCCAAGAGGAATTGGATCGGACAGAAAAGGAAAGTCATGTAACGAGAATGTAAGCGAAGCGAGCCCATCGGAATGGCGCTGGAAAGTCCACTTCAGAGTGAGATGGTGCCCACTCCAGGGATGAAGGATGCCCACCACTGAAAAAACTTCATCAAACGCACACAAAGTGACCCACGCTATGAGAGACAAAAAATAAAAACTCATGCACAAAAAAGTTTTACATGTGAAATAAGAAAAAAATACCATCATGACAGTATGTAGTTTTCCTTGTCGAGGCTGCTGGGCTGCTGGGGACCTGGAATGACTTCGCCCCATCGCTGGAACTGCCTCACAACCTCACAAACACCCCTGCTAAAGTAATGATGTTGTCCCCGTGCAAAAATTATCTCGATTTACTCACATTACCGACAGATGGATTAGGGAACAGAGAGATTATTCACGACGGCCCTCTCCCTCTCCCCACTAGTTATGGTGGTAATTAAATTCGCAGCGGTGGCCATACAATCGTTCAATAGATCATTAATTTGTTTTTCTGCTACATGCGACTCCGAGACACCTTTCTTTTCCACTATTAATTAAGCTGCTATTGATATAACTGTACCTATATTTTATTTAAAGGTTTGTCAAAAAAACGTGTGAAATACCACTCCTCACGTGGCGATGGGCAGAGAGAAGTGAAGTGAACGATGTACAATAGCTTTTAGATAGCGGTGCACGAGGGAGAATAACTGCTGGAAACCGACAAATGGTGTGTCAGGAAGTGTCTCGTACAGGTTGTGTTCCTGAGTACAGCCAAGACGAGCTTTCATGTCCTTCCTCCTGGGTCACAGGGGCATCCTTTCCCCTGTTATTTAGTAAGTGTTTTTGGTACTACCAGTGTATTATTGTGTACATAATGTTCGGTTTTCAGCATTATATTAACCGTAGGGTCTTCAGTATTGATTTTAGTGGTAGTGGAATCTTTGGTTGACGTCCTAATTCACTTGTGGGTGGAATCTTCATCCACTTGGGCCTGGGATCTAAAGTGGTTCATTCATCCACTTGTGGCTGGAATCTAAAGTGGTGCCTTCATCCATCTATCACACGCCTTCTCTTCTCATCCTCATTATCAAACACCATCTTTTCCAGCACATAAAACATAAACAAATATTTTGCATCATATTTCATTTATGTAATTAATGCAACGATAGCTTTCTTTACCCGGCTCAGTTTTCTTCTATTTAAAAATCATTGACCACGTTTCTCTTTTCTTTCCACTAAAGCATTTTTGTGTTTCCATCATTTTCCATCGGCTTTCTTTCACGACTCTGAACAGCGTAATGGCCTGTACATAACTGTAGACATAACTTGCAGAAATTTTCACGGATGACGGGCGTAGGAACTGGACACGAAATCTTAACGATCGACCTTCTTGAGCAGCATTGCCTTGTTCCTTTTCCAAAAGCTATGTTTATTTCACCCTCCATGTCGTCTTTCTGTTATTGTTTGTGAAGAAATTTATTTTGGTAATCAGCTGACTATCGTGAATGTCACCCAGAAAGGGGGTTCATCACTATGGTTTATGTCGTATTGTATGGATTGAGCGTCATGTCTCTGATCCCGGGATAAAAGAATAACCCCTATAAGATCAAACAAGCTCATTCATATTTAAGCTTATGACTTCATGGAGTAATTTTAAATGAAAACCTGATAGCTTTTGCTGCTCAACATTAGCTATTTTTCAGTAAAAGGAAGAAGAAAGTGAAGCTAACAATGGGTTATACAACGTCGCTCTGTGTTTATAGTAAAAGCCGCTGCCCTGCACTGGCCTGCCACTTTACTGCGTGTTACTTTAGATATTGCCTGAAAAGCTGATTGGACTTTGGCCTGAAATGTTGGCTTAGCCGAATGAAGCCTCAGCCTTCCATTGCATGTTTAGTGGTATTTATTCACTGGTTCCGGGCACACTTTGGCCAGCTTAACTTCCACACACGATGGGTCATTGCTTCCTTAACATCGCCAGCTTTCCTGATTCGTGGAGTTAAAATTAGTGTAATATTGAGTTTAACTATGGTGGAATGAACCTTTGACTTGACTGTATTTCATACATCGTGTAAATTATTAAATTAACACTTGAATTGGATAAGATAAGATGTATTTGATAATGCACGGTTGACTATACACGATGAATTATAACAGTTGTCAAAATCTTTCGTGTAGTTATAGAAACAAGCTATACAACAATGATAATGATGTTTGTTCATGTATTTATGGGTATGCGTGCTGTAAAGTATCATCTTACATTGTGATACAATATTTTCATTATTATGATATGATATATTATGAATTAGAATAGTTATAGAATTAATTTAATTTTTTTTGAATCGCTATTATGGATGTTCAGTTGTTTCTTCAGTAGTAACGCGATAGCATCGACCTGGGCAACTACGTGCCAAACTCTGCCACAGCGTGTGCATGTTAATGTAGATTTACTATATAGCTTGCTGAAATTTAATGGATGTTTTTTTTGGTGTGATTCAATGTTTTCACAAAGTAATATTTACTCCTATGAATATAACAATTAAACACACGCGAATAATGGTTTTAAGCTATTGGTGGTATATTGTGATACATTTTTACGTTGGCATTTTATTTTACTCGCTTCACCCAGTGGTACATTGTCCTTGTGTTTATAGTCCTTATGTTTGATGTCTCCGATGGTGACCTGTCAGCCGACGCGACACCTTGGTTGGATTGCTGCTGCCCCAGCGTGATGCTGCTTCCATGCACAGCCTGGCTACCCCGTCGTGTTGTGTCTCAACAATTGAGCATCGCGCTTCATGACGTCTCGTTAAGCGAGGGTTTATGAGTCGTTATTGTTTATTATCAAAGCAATACATAAAACGTTTCAGTTTACTAGAAATATTCGTTTGCAATTAGTTTACCGTGGACCTCGCCGGAACGATTACAATACATTGGAAAATGTCTAACTGAACTATGAGCGACTTGGATCTGTATTTTTTTCATATATTTAATTATATTTTTCTTACATTTCGGCTTATGGTGCCTGTAGGCAGTGACCTCCAGGGGTGGGATGGTATAGGCCCTGGAGGCTCACATGATGCCTGTGATGGGTCAATCAAAGGTAGAGTTAATGGGCAGCATGTGGGTGATCTTAGGCCACTCGACGATTGTCGAAAGATTTTGGCACCTGGCGGGATTCGAACTCGGTACATCGAGCTAGCAACTTCCAGACGCTAACCACTCGGCCACCGCCTCCCCGTTCTTGATTAGATTTGCCAAATAAACAATCTCGTGTTAAAAAGTATCAACAGGGAAGAAAAAGATATTCTAATCAAAACATTATAATTATCGACAAGTAGAATTCGAACACTTCCATCTTATGCATTACATAGAATTCATTTGTAGTGACAGGTCACAAGTGTATTGCCATTCCGATAGGATATAAAAGTTTTTAGGTCTCGGTGAAAGTGTGGCCAGTTCTCATTTTCCGAAAGAAACTCAGTGTAAAGTGAAACAATCCTTCATGTAGTCGACTTTGCATTAATGACTATTGCGTGAGTAAAGTTATTGCTACATCACAGTATAACGAAGCCAAGTCCCGTGACAACCATCAGCTTGATTATGCTCCAATGTCAACACCACCTCATCGATTGCTCAAGAGAAGCAATTATTTACTTTTCCAGTGTATGTTAATCCCAAGAACGTAGTCAAACGTTCGTGTCCTTTGATTACGTAGTTTTTACCTGAGCTAATCGACATGCATGTACTCCCTTGCCCTCACGGCCTTCCTTCACTCCTCCCACTGTCGCCTCCCGTCCTTGCCTTCCTTTAC
>JACEEZ010016059.1:67500-72500 GCA_016584305.1 Chionoecetes opilio
CCATTTAAATATTACTGTAAGAATAAGGCGAGATGGTAAGGGGATATTGAACGGTTGAAGTGACGATGTTTGACGTGAAACTGGTGATAGTGGAATTTCAATACGTGTGATAGGGGTGAGGCGTCCCTGGTAAAGATTTTGTCTTCAGTGAACATAATGCAATAGGGAAACACAAAGAAGTTTTTGCTCCCCGAACGGAATTGAAATAAATAACACCCTACTCCTTACATAAAGCCTAAATAGGTAGCAAAGGCAGACCAACCCTATTGTTCAAATGCTGTTTTTATTATTATTTGGATTTTGATATATATGATAAGTGTATTTTGGTGGACTCTCTTAATTCAGACAGCAAAACACAACATCAGCTGACCGGACTTAACCCCTTGAGGCCCAGAATATAGTTTTTATTGTAATTTAGCTAACATTACAATATTTTAATGAATGTAAGCCCTTAGTAAGATATGACCTGATTACTACCCTTGTCCACTAGCTAATTTGGTATTTTATGTTACTTTTCGTAATGGTTAACGGAACATTTTATTATACCAAAGTAAAGATCTGGGCGTGAAGGATTTATTATCCGCCAAATGCATTGACGTTATGTATCCATCTAATTTTCTTGTCGAAGGAGGTGGGGGAGGGGGTAACCTTTCAAGAGAATGAGCAAACCCCCTCAGGTCCTCACACTCAGAGGAAGGACACGGTCTCATCTCACGCCGCCATCACCACTGTCCCCCACCTTACCTCCCCCATTCTGCTCTCCATCCATTTCATGCCCCACCACCTGTCACCCCGAACCCCCCTATCCTACCATACCACCCCCGTGTCTTCACCAGCATCCGCTCCGAAACCAATTCTATTATCCTGGAAGTCTCCACTCTCAGTTGATCTCATTACCAAAACAATTATATCAACACTGTGTAGATGCCACCCAGATGTCTGTGTTCCCAGGGGACGCCTTGCACAGGGCAGACCCGGGGGCAGGAGGAGCGTCTTGCTCGCTCATTAATACTGAATATAGGATACACAGACTGGGCCGAATATATAAGATGAAAGTACTCACAATGGTATATTCCTAAACACACACACACACACACACACACACACACACACACACACACACACACACACACACACACACACACACACACACACACACACACACACACACACACACACACACACACACACCTAAACACACACAAACAAACAAACAACAAAGCTTAGTCCTCATCCTGGCACACTGAAGGAAGAGAAAAGCCTCTCCCCTAAAAGGAATAATCTCTTATATGCACAGTCCACCGCACACACACTGGACCTTTGATACGGCACTCCCGAATTTTTCCCAGACTTCCACTCGCCATTAATTAGAGAACTTTTGTCCCGCTGCTCTTTAGGTGATGACTATTGCTTGTGCGAGAAGCCATCTGGAAGGTGCGGCGAAGCTCGGAATCCTGGAACCTTTTGTTTCTGTTAAGCCAGGGCGAAAACATAAGCTTCCAGGATAGAAGACGAAAGAATACAGACGTACAAAGAGGAGAAGGGGAATTATGAAGAAAGGAAGGAAGAGAGAATATTGGAGGAAAGAGATAAGAGAAATATATATAAATATATATATATATATATAGACGAGGTGGCGACTGGTCTGAGGCGGGTGAATTAATGTGGGAAGATGCCTGGTGGGAAGAGGAATGAAGGGAAGGTGAGGAGAATGAGTCATCGGGGATCAATAAGGCACCGTAGTCACCTCGGATGCTGTCCACTCTTATAGGAAATCTGCGGCAACACAACGTATTTGTCTCCTTACTTTCACCTCACAGCCAATATAAAAAAAATGGTATAAATCAAGCATAATTATTGAAAGAAAAAAATATATATAGGGAGAATCTTTTTAACCTTGAAAGTACCTGGCATGAATAACGTGTTGGAACATACGGCAAATAGAGAAAAATATACACCAAGAGGCAGCCAACACGACGACTGAGCACGCGGCATACCAGCACCCGACGTCTCAAGATTCCTGAGCAGCTCGATTCTCTTGATGTCTATGCCTCTGTTGTAATCACCTTTGTGTCGCGACGGGGGTTCGAGGCCTGTGTTCAGCTGCTGCGAGCGGGGGAGGAGGCGAGGATGCAGGAGTGGGTCGTCGTAATGATGGCTGCAGCGGCGCTAGTGGCAGGAGGTAGTGGGCAGGGGGCTGGAGGGCTTGAGTGGCAGGAGGTAGTGGGCAGGGGGCTGGAGGGCTTGAGTGGGAGGAGGTAGTGGGCAGGGGGCTGGAGGGCTTGAGTGGGAGGAGGTAGTGGGCAGAGGGCTGGAGGGCTTGAGTGGCAGGAGGTAGTGGGCAAGGGGCTGGAGGGCTTGAGTGGGAGGAGGTAGTGGGCAGGGGGCTGGAGGGCTTGAGTGGGAGGTGAATATAGAAGCTAACTCCTGTGTGTGTGTGTGTGTGTGTTGTGTATATCTAGTATGTTTTACAGGGCCTGAACTACACTCAGTAGGTCCCGTTTCCGTATTTACATTTATCCTGTCTTTCTTTCAATATTCAGTCTTTTGTTATGTGTGTGTGTGTGTTTGTGTGTGTGTGTGTGTGTGTGTGTGTGCGCGCGTGTGTCACTGTGTGTGCGTGTGCGTGCGCGTGCTTGCCTGTCTACCTGCCTGCCTTTGGTGCCGACTCTGTTGTTGTTTTTGTCAATCATGATAATGAATCTGCAGGGGATGAAGCTCCCATGCATACTCGTGATGCAGGAAATTCTGGCAACATGGTTTTTTTTTGTCATGTCATTGTGAGGTTGAAAAAAACACTGGTTACTTGTTGTTGGGTTGTTGAGGTTTGGGGATAGTTTAGTGCGTAGGAAGATTGCACTAATTGAGTGGTAGATAAATAGTTGTTGATTAATTAGGAGGTTAATTAGAGTATCGGTAAAGGTTAAGAAAAACAAATCGGCTCACTTCCAGTGTTGTATAATTCAGAGAAAGGGTTTATCATGCTTCACTAAAAGATTGTACTAATTATCGCAGTGCTTGTTACTAACTGGTTTGTATTATTTTATGAAGATAATGTGCAGTCGCATGGTAAGATTCGGAGTGATTGGATCTCATTGCATTAGTAAAAATCACCAAGGAAGCTTTTTTATTTTGATCCGTGAATGAGTATTGGCTGTAATTCAATAATATTTCATTTAAACGTAGTGTTTTGTATTTTAAGAACAACCACAGACACACACACACACACACACACACACACACACACACACACACACACACACACACACACACACACACACACACTGATCCCAATATTTTCGAGGATAGTCACTTCGGAAAGGTTAATTAATTAACCTTTGTACATGTTAAGACCAAACAACCAAATCACATTAGGGATGATAAGCTGGTATTATGTCTTTCACAACAGGATTTACAGACTTTGATTAAACTATTGAATTTCTTTAAATGGAACACATAAATCTGGCCGTTGCGTCACGTCAGACATAACCTTTTACATCACCACCACCTCCTCCTCCTCCTCCTTCTCCTCTTCCTCCTCCTTAAGGAATTAGGGAAAAACTGGTGCACAAATAGGGTGGTAAATGATAGGAATTAACTCAGTAGTCAGGTAGTTAGTGCGGAGTCAATAGGGAGCTTTAAAAGGAGGCTGGATAATTTCATGGATGGGGATGAAAGGTGGATGTAGGTAGTGTTAAGTAACATGAACTACCACGTGTAGGTCTCACGGCCTCTTGTAGCTTCCTTATTTTCTTATGTTCTTATGTTCTTATGTTCCTCCTCCTGTTTTGATCTCCTGTCTAATCCCAACTTTCCTTTCTTGCAGTGGCACCGTCGTCCGTGGCGCTGCTGGGGAGAGGTCGCGAGGGCGTGATCGAGGTCAGCGAGGGTCAAGAGATCGCGTTGGAGTGTCGGGTGGAGGACGCCAAGCCAGTGGCCGACGTGGCGTGGTTCAAGAACGACCAGGAGATGCACTTGGGTGAGTCCAGCGAAAGCTTTAGTTCGCCTGACCGACGCCTGAATCGATAGCTTGAAATATGGAGTGTGTTTGTCTCTTCTTCTATGCACCGAGGCTTTCTTTTGCTACATGTCATCCTCTTTTTCGGTGTCGTCATATCGCTGGAGTGTGTTTGTTCTTCTTCTATTCACCGAGGTTTTCTTTTGCTATATGTCAATCCTCTTTTTCTGTGTCATCATTTGTGTCATCCATTCCAATCATTTACCACCCTATTTGTGAAAAACTGGTTAAAAAATAGGGTGGTAATTGATTGGAATGTACTCAGTCGTCAGGTAGTTAGTGCGGAGTCAATAGGAAGCTTTAACAGGAGGCTAAATAATTTCATGGATGGGGATGAAAGGTGGATGTAGAAAGGTGGATGTTAAGTAACAGGAACTACCACGTGTAGGTCTCGCGGCCTCTTGTAGCTTCCTTATTTTCTTACGTTCTTATATACTCGTACTTCGTAATCCATTCTTCCTTCATGTCTCATGCAGATCCCACTTAACGGAGGATTACATAGATACCTAAATACTAATTAGGTGTTATAATCCTCTTGTTAAAGGTTTATAATGAAATGGAACTGTCGTGCACGCGCTTGCTTTTTCGCTGAAAGTAATAATATTAGAATCATTACGTAAAAATTTTGATCTTCGTGTTTAGCTATTCATATGTGAGCAATGAGCATACGTAACCATGTTCCTTTGTGTTTCATTATATTACATAACGTGCGAATTTGAGCTGATTTATATTCATTGTACATTGTGTCCTCATCAGTCAGACGTCCCCCTTTGTCCTGAGTCACTGTGGCCTCCGTGCATCCCTCTATCGTGCGTCCATCAGTGTCTGTGTAGTGGCGTGAGAGGCGGCCACAGGGAGCTTCTGACCCCCGCGGCGCCAAGGTGTCAAAGGGAGGCTGTAGGGAAGTCCCCGCTTTGTCAGGGAGACTGTTGGGACGACAATACAGGGGCGTGGGAGCGTCTCAGGACAGAATGGAGGACGC
>JACEEZ010016059.1:85000-88786 GCA_016584305.1 Chionoecetes opilio
TCCTTTTCCGAGGCTTTTCATGATACATATCTCCCCTGAGACATTATAGCAGTATGGCCTCTAAAAAGGAACAGTTTTTTCTTCATATAAACTCAAGACTCTGCGTGAGTGTATGTGTGTGCGTGTGTGAGTGTGTGTGGTGAGTGTGAGTGTGGTGTGTGTGTGTGTGTGTGTGTGTGTGTGTGTGTGTGTGTGTGTGTGTGTGTGTAAGGGTGTGTGTGTGTGTGTGTGTGCGTGTGTGTGTGTGTGTGCGTGTGTGTGTGTGTTTGCGGATCAGGGTACGCACTGAAGCACAAACACTCGAGAGAACCCAAAGGAGTTAACTCACTGTGCAAAGTTTCTATCTCAACCCTCCCCCCCTTCCCCCCCAAGGCGATCCCTATCCCACCCGTGTACTCTGGTGAACAACAACTACCCTCGCTTCTAATGGCTGTACTCCTAGAGTCTGGCAATTTATGTTATGTTTCACTCTGATATCTCACTTGCCTTCCTTTACCCCTTCTAAACTTAATCCCTCATGCACTTCTCACTTCTCAATATCAACCAACTATCGTCTCATTCTTCTTCTCTTCTCACCCATCGTCCTCCTCTTCTGCTCCCGTAACATCGTGAACCGGGACGTGTTACCATCTAAGCATTGTAAAGGGTAAATGAGGAGCAGTGGTTGCTTTTTATTATAGACGGACTCAACTTATTCGCAGAGGCTCCAGACATGGTTATTTTCTGCTCTTTTTTTCTTTCTTTTTTATAGGCTTCAATGTAAAAAATTCAATTAAAATGTTCACTGCTGCTTATTATCATCACAGAAACTTAGAGCAAAATCAAATCGCATATAAGGAATGAGCGACTAAGGGACCATGGCCCATCTTATAAGGGGGAGGCTGCCATGGCCCATCTTATAAGGGGAGACTACCATGGCCCAGCTTATAAGGGGGAGGCTGCCATGGCCCATCTTATAAGGGGGAGGCTGCATGGCCATCTTATAATGGAGACTACCATGGCTAACTTACTAAGGGGGAGCTGCCATGGCCCACTTATAAGGGGGATGCCTGCCATGGCCCATCTTATACAGGGGAGACTCCCATGGCCCAGCTTCTAAGGGGAGGCTGCCATGGCCCATCTTATAGGGGATGATACTCATGGCCCAGCCTTCTAAGGGAAGTGCCCATGCCCATCTTATAAGGGAGGCTGCCATGCCCATCTTTAAGGGAGACTACCATGGCCCAGCTCTAAGGGAGGCTTGCCATGGCCCAATCTTATAAGGGGAGGCTGCCATGGCCCTATTTTATAAGGGGAGTACTACCAGGGCCCAGCTTATCAGGGGCTAAGGGCTCACGACATCTTATAAGGGTGAGCTGTTGCCATGGCCCATCTTATAAGGGAAGAGACTACCATGGCCCATCTTATAAGGGGGAGGCTGCCATGGCCCATCTTATAAGGGGAGACTACCATGGCCCAGCTTATAAGGGGGAGGCTGCCATGGCCCATCTTATAAGGGGGAGGCTGCCATGGCCCATCTTTAAAGGGGAGGCTGTCATGGCCCATCTTAAAGGGGAGGCTGCCATGGTCCATCTTAAAAGGGGAGGCTGCCATGGCCCATTTTAAAAGGGGGAGGCTGCCATGGCCCATCTTATATAAGGGGGAAGCTGCCATGGCCCACCAAAGACTACATGTATTACAGAGTCTTTGGCCCATCTTATAAGGGGGAGGCTGCCATGGCCCATCTTATAAGGGGGAGGCTGCCATGGCCCATCTTATAAGGGGGAGGCTGCCATGGCTCATCTTATAAGGGGGAGGCTGCCATGGCTCATCTTATAAAGGGGAGGCTGCCATGGCCCATCTTATAAGGGGGAGGCTGCCATGGCCCATCTTATAAGGGGAGGCTGCCATTGGCCATCTTATAAGGGGGAGGCTGCCATGGCTCATCTTATAAGGGGGAGGCTGCCATGGCCCATCTTATAAGGGGGAAGGCTGCCATGGCCCATCTTATAAGGGGAGGCTGCCATGGCCCACTTATAAAGTGGAGGCTGCCATGGCCATCTTATAAGGGGAGGCTGCCATGGCCCATCTTATAAGTGGGAGGGCTGCCATGGCCATCTTATAAGAGGGGAGGCTGCCATGGCCCATCTTATAAGGGGAGGCTGCCATGGCCATCTTATAAGGGGGAGGCTGTGCCATGGCCCATCTTATAAGGGGAGGCTGCCATGGCCCATATTATAAGGGGGAGGCTGCATGGCACCATCTTATAAGGGCGGAGGCTGCCATGGGGCACTCATATCGCATATATCATCATAAAGCAAATCTATCATAAAGCAAAGGTGGAAATGGAAAAATGAATGGCGGGTAACTAACATGCTAACTCAAAGGGAACTAGGGGGGGGGCACTCAGTAGAGCGCTACCTCATCCTTTAAAATAAAAAAAAAGTTAAATATATATATAATATATATATATATATATATATATATATATATATATATATATATATATATATATATATATATATATATATATATATATATATATATATATATAATATATATATATGCACTCAGTATGAGCGCATACTCCTGCGAATATTCATCAATTGGTTGCCATGGCAACAGTTGTCAATACATTTCATCCAAAATTAAATCAGTTCTTCCTTATACCAAATAGACTTGGTATACCGAGTTTGGTCCAAATCTATTGGTAACTTTTCGAGAAATCCTGTACACTAACAAACAGACAGACAGACAGACAGACAGACAGACAGACAGACAGATCGGGGTGAAAACATAACCCCGCCAACTTTGTTGACGGAGGTAATTATCAGCTTGGATTGGAAAATGACAGTTATGTGTAGAATATCAAACATTTATATGAACTTTATTCGTGAATGGAGTTGTGTTGTACATAAGTACTACTTAAACCCAGCACAAATAACAGTCCTCGATATCTGACACGTACAATAATGTTATCAGAAAGAAAATAAATATTAGGAAATGGGAACTTGGTGAATTTGTGTAACTAAAGATCAAGTAAGGGATGGTAAAGGAAAAGCGTAGATTTAAAAAAAGAAATAGGGAAACACTGGCTCACAAATAGGGTGGTAAATGATTGGAATGGACTCAGTGGTCAGGTGGTTAGTGCGGAGTCACTAGGGAGCTTTGAAAAGCGGCTAGATTCTTTCATGGATAGGGATGAAAGGTGGATGTAGGTAGTATTAAGTAACAGGAACTACCTCGTCTAGGTCTCGCGGCCTCTTGTAGCTTCCTTATTTTCCTATGTTCTGATGCTCTTAAGTGAAGAGCAAACGTAAAAGATATAAACAAAATCTAAGATGTCC
Source organism: Chionoecetes opilio (assembly GCA_016584305.1). Lineage (NCBI taxonomy): Eukaryota > Metazoa > Arthropoda > Malacostraca > Decapoda > Majidae > Chionoecetes > Chionoecetes opilio. The sequence continues at coordinate 88,327 of JACEEZ010016059.1, forward strand.
CTGAAGGGCAAAACAGGAAAGAGAAACTGAGTCAAGACAAACTTGCATGACGGAGGGGGAGATGCCGCTGCAAAAATTCGTTTCACTTTCTATTTGTCGCCTCGTTTAGGCTGCCTTTTCATCCCAAGTTTGGTCGTTGTGGTCCCTTGACGGTGCCTACAGGGTGGAGCAGTGTGTTTGTATATGTGTGTGTGTGTCTGTGTGTTTGAGTGTGTGTGTATGAGAGAGAGAGAGAGAGAGAGAGAGAGAGAGAGAGAGAGAGAGAGAGAGGAAGAGAGAGGAGGAGAGACTGAGGAGAGAGAAGAGAGAGAGAGAGAGAGAGAGGAGCTGTGCATGTTTGTTATGTGTGTGTTTGTCTGTGTTTGTGTGTGTATGAGAGGAAGAGAGAGAGAGAGAGAGAGAGGAGAGAAGAGAGAGAGAGAGAGAGAGAGAGAGAGAGAGATGACGGAAGGGGAAAAAT
>JACEEZ010016060.1:0-17500 GCA_016584305.1 Chionoecetes opilio
CGAGGTTTGACCACGGGGGGGTTGTCGTGTGGAAAGTGGAAGCGAGGCCCACTGCAGCGGGGAAAGGGGGTGCTCAAGGGACTCCGGGACTTTCCTGCACCAGGGCAGTACGGGTCGGGCGTGAGCTGCAGACGATGCAGGTGTCTCTGATGTTTTTTGTGACCGATCCTCGGCGGGTGAGGGCGACACCCAAAGACGCGGACGTTTGTTTTATCCATGGGTGCGGTATTGCCCATGGAGGTGGCACGGAGGGCTCCGCCGAGCGACCTATCCCAGCGGAGCGGCAGATATTAAATTAGACGCTTGGCGGTGGAGAGCGGCAGCGGGAGGGGGTGATGTCTACCTCCGAGAGGGCCATCTTTGCAGCAGCATCAGCACCTCATTGCCCCGGATATTGCAGGGGAAGGCACCCACGCAAGGTGATCTTCCAGCCCACTGAGGTAGGGAGAGGAGTAGCCGTTGCAGGGAGTGAACCTGGCTGTGGGGGAAGCCGGCGACGGGAGGGGAGGAGATGGAGGGAGGAGAGAGAGTCTTGTGAAAGATCACAACTCGGGCCCGGGGGCTTTAGGTGGTGTTCAGGTAAGACACAGCCGGGCGATGGCGAAGATTTTTCTTGCCGTCAGAACGCCCCGTTTCAGGGTGCAGCCGCCACGTCCTGCAGATGTTGGAGCGAGGGTCTAGACGACAGCGCCTGTAACGGAATGGTGGGGGAGTGAGAGCCGTCTGAAGATTTTAAAGGGTGGTTGTGGTAGTGACATTCGGGGTGACGGAATAAAGGAGCTGCCAGGACGCTAGCTAAGTTTTTAGGAGGAAGATCTGGGATAGGCAGGGAAACCCCAACGGGAAATGTCCAGCCAGGAGGGGACCGGGGAGTGTGTGGCTGATGGGCTGAGTAGGAGGTGGTGGCAGGTTCACACAGAGTGGGCCCAGCAGTGTACGGAACCAGTGGGGGCTGACGGGTTTCCAGGAAGCCACTGGAATTGGAGATCCACCCCGGGAGTTGGCAAAAGAGTGGCGAGGGGTGGGTTTGGTGGCAGGGACTGATGTGGTGGTACTGGCTACACAGGATCTCCCTCCTGTGTACCTGCAACGGGGGATACCGCCTCTCTGCGTGTAGGGCGATGACGGGTTTGAGGACCTCATTGCCCCCATGGAGATCCTCAGGCCGCATTTTGCAGGACGTCCAGTTTCCTGAGGGTGGAAAAGGGCTGCTGACCAAAAATGCAGCTGCCATAAGACACCTTAGATCTGATGGCCGCCTGGTAGTAGTGCAAAAGAGGTCACGACTGGCCCCCAGCGGACACCAGCCATCCGCTTCATGATGTTGAGGCGCCTGTTGCAGGTGGTACGGAGGTACTCAATATGATGAGACCGGGTCAGGCGTGGACCATCCAGCCGCATACCGAGGAAGGTGTGGGACCTGGTGTAAGGCACCGGGGAGCCACTAATAGTGGGGCAGCTTAGGTAGTGGATGGGCATGCCGGATAAAGCACCAAAATTTTATCACGCAATCTTCGGGGTCCCAGCTATGTTTTTATAACCGGCGCCAAGCGGTAGGACCACTCTTATTTAAAATTTTTCATTATATGTGAATTTTTTTTGAAAATTTTGGGATTTTTTTTTTTTTTAGTTTTGGGAAAAAATGTTTTTTTATTGCAGAAATAAAAATATAGCCCTTTTCCGATCATTTTGGTGAAATTGTTTTTAAAATCGAACATCTAGAAGTATTTTAAAAAAATATTTGAAAATTAGGTGTCTCGGGTGCATTTCCTCAGCATCTAAGCTCAATTCTAGACCGGCGCCAACGATCCGAACAGCAAGATGCATGCACAATGGACATTAGATTTTTTATTTAATTAGATGCATATTATTTTAAATCTGCTATATGTTGTAATCTATCTGCTATATGTTGCAATTTGCCTTATATTGTAGTATATTGAGCGGGAGTACACTGCCATCTCAGAAGAAAAACGCCAGCACCACGAAAAAGGTCTGTCTCCCGCAAAGACATTTCACGACCCAACACTGGGCCTTATTCAATTTCAACGAGATGAGCAACCCGTTCCTAGGGGAAGGAAGCGAGCTGATTGCACTCGACACGCGGCGTGTGATTGGAGAATCTGTGTGCCAACACTGTGCAAACCATAGAAGAATGGGACAGGCTCAGTACGACAGCTACAACGAGCTATCATCACTAAACGAAGGCAGTCCATCCATGAGCCTGTGAAGAGGAACTCATTGCCTCTCTTCAGATCATCATCCAGGGGAAGAGGAAGCAGTCAGATGGTGTTTCCCTGTTTGAAAGATGATGTGTCCCTTTTCTCTCGTCTGTACATAGTTGCTCAGAACAGGAATACAGATAGGGGAACCTTTCTTCAACATGAAATCATCCGCACCCCCCTTCTCTATCTGAAAGAGGAACACTGGCCCCAAAGGAAAGAAGTCGACCTCATTGGTATCCTTGTGGAAGAAACACAAAACTCTCAGAAGGAAACCCCCCCCGTTTCTGGATGCAAGAATACTCGACGGGGCTGCTGTGGTGTATCTGCTTCCTCTTACTAATGTTACCACATTCAATGACTACGCTAATGAGGTCTTCATCCCCCACATCCTGAAGCTTCTTGAATCCTGCAGAAGAGTCGATGTGGTCTGGGACAGCTACATTGCCCCAGTATCAAGGAGTCACTAGAGAGAAAGGGGAAAGGTGTACGAAGAAGGTCGGTGGTCCAACGAAGGTGCCCCAGCAACTGGCCCCACTTTCTCCGGGATCCCCCCAAACAAGGAGGGCTTTTCCAGTTCCTTTCAGACAAAGTCGGCTCCAGTGACTGGCCAGACGGAAAGGGGTCTCATAACATCAGGGACAAAAGTAATCAGCAGAGGTTCAGACCACTCCATGCCACGATGTGACCACGAAAAGGCCGATACAAGGATTGTTGTTCACCTGAAAGATGCGCTGGACAAGGGATGCACCAACTGTTTGGTACGCACTGTCGACACAGACGTCGTTGCCCTACTGATAGGAAAGTACCATCCCTGACCAGCCAGCATCAGATGGCAGCCATCTGGGTAGCATTTGGAACTGGAAAGAACTTCAGTACCTTTGGGTATCAATGCCATATGCCAGCTCTGGGAAAAGATAGTCAAAACGGCATTGCCTATGTTCCACAGTTTCACGGGCTGCGACACAACTTCCGCTTTCTTCGGCAAAGGGAAGAAATCAGCATGGGAGGCTTGGGAAAGCCTACGTGGAGGTGACGGAGGCCTTCAAACTTCATGAATCACCCTTACATGACTGTGACAGTGAACTGCAAGCATTCCAGTTGCTCGAGCGCTTCACCGTGATCATCTACAATAAGACAGCAACTTGGACTCTGTGAACGAGGGACGTAGGGAACTCTTCTCACAGAAAAACAGGCCAATGGAAAAGATTCCCCAACGCAAGAAGCCCTTCTGCAGCACCACTGCGCGGCCCGTCTAAACCAAGCTGGAATCTGGCAACCATGATCAATGTGAGCAAAAAGCCTCCAACCCCAGAGGGCTTTGATGGACTCTAGAGAGTGCAACGAAGACCTGGCGTCCTGTGTGGTCCAACCTGCCTGTAGCATCTCAGGCCCGCAGCGAACTGGGCAAGTGTGGGTGCAAAAGCGCCACGTGCGGAGGACGATGCTCATGCAAGAAAGGGGCAGTGGAAGTGCACCGAACTATGCAGCTGCCAATGTGAATAGCTTAGCCGAGAAGTAATTTTGCACCATGTTGGGTTTAATATCGCACGGTCTGAAAGAGTATCCATTTTTCTTGATTTTCGTATGTGTTAAGGGCAGGCTCCGAATTAATTAGACTACGCGATTCACTATGTTTAACCGCTACCGACCACGCGATTACGAAATAAAAATGATAACGAAAATTGTGTTTTTTGAATACCCGGGTGACCTACGTTAATTAGAACGTTAAAAAAAATTGGGAAATGCACCCGAGACACCTAATTTTCAATATTGTTTTAAAATACTTCTAGATGTTTTGATTTTAAAAAAAATTACACCAAAAAGATCGGAAAAAACTATATTTCTCATTTCTGCAATAAAAAAATTTTTTGTCCCAAAACTAAAAAAAAAAAAATTCCCCAAAATTTTCAATTTTTTTTTCTCACAAATAATGAAAAATTTCAAAAAAGAGTGGTCCCACCGCTTGGCGCCGGTTATAGAATCATAGCGGGGACCCTGAGATTGCCTGATAAATTTTGGGGCTTTTATCCGGCATGTCCCCATCCATTTGAATTCGGTGCTAAGCTGCCCTACTATAAAGGGTGACATGGGTGGAGAGGGGACAGGCTTGAGGGTGAAGCACATAAGGGAGCTTTGGGAGCATTATTGAAGTCCCATGTCCCACCCAGTCGTTAGTGTATCACTGCCTCCTGCAAGCATAGCTGTGCCTGGCCTGAGTGTTGGCTCTGCTGATGATGGAAATGTCGTCTGCATAGATAAGAAGGTGAGAGTGGGAGGAAAATGTGGAGGTCTGAAGGAGAACATTGAACAGCAAAGGGCTGAGGATGGAACCCTGCGGCACTCCTCTCTGCATTGGACGGGAAGGAGGGGTGGAGGCACCAACCGAAACCTGAAAAGACCGGCCTGAAAAGAATGCCCCGGAGCCGGCGAGGGTGGGTCCCGTGATTCCATGGAGCCAACTTACGGAGGATGCCTTCGTGGGACGCAGAGTCAAATGCTCCCTCTAGATCTACAAAGAGGGAGTCATGACCTCCCAACCCCGGTAATGTCCACAGATGTGATACTCCAGCTGCGCCAGGACATCTAGGGTGCTCCTGCGGGCCTGAACCACACTGCCCTCTCTCAGGGGGATGGCCATCTTCCAGCCACCAGGATAGGCGAGTGGCCACCAGTCGCTCCAGGAGCTTACCCAGGGCAGGAGAGGAGAGCGATAGGGCGGTATGTGAACGGGAGTGTGGGGTCCTTCCCGGGTTTGGGTATAGGTAGCAGGGTGGAGGATTTCCAGTACGTAGGAAAGACCCCCCGGAGCCAATTTGTGTTGAAGAGGGAGAGTGCCGTGGACTTCAGGAGATGTCATGTGAAGCGGGGAAACTCATACGGCACGTTATCCCGGCCCGCAGTTTTCCCCGGTTTTAAAGGGGTGGACAAGGCTCGGTCCATCTCATCATCGTAAAAGGACTGGTGAGTGCCGAGATGCCCAGGGGAGGCAACAGCAGTATTTATCGCCGCATTGATGGTTAAGGGGGATGACGCGAGAGGACACCGGAACCAATCTTGTCCTGGTAGGGGTGCGGCAAGCAATGCAGCCTTCTGCGGGTCATCTAGGAGGGGGTTGGCACCATCCTTCAGGGCAATGAGAGGCGTTGTTTTTTCCCCTCCATGGAGTGGAAAAATCCCACGTACGCTTTGGGAGGAGGATGGAGAGAGGGAAGCGCAGTGGGAGCCCCACGCCTTCCTCTGGGCAAGGAGGATGGTCCTGGCACACATGGCATCGAGTCTATGATATTGAGCCCCAAGCTGTAGTGTGGGCCTTCGACGCCATAGGTTCCATGCCCTCCTACGGGCCTTGACTGCCTGGGCGCAGTCGTCGTTCCACCAAGATTTGCCCGGACGGCGAGGGGCGCGACGCGTCGAAGATGGAAGGCAGCCTTTTCCCCCCGCGTCCTCCAGGAATGGGGAAAAGGGAGGCAGCGGCTTCCTCCAGGGAAAGGGAGGAGAGATCCGGTGGGTCGTGGAGTGCCGCCTCGAAGAGGGGCCAGCCGGAAGGCGTGAGTTTCCAGCGAGGCAGGCAACCGGGGTGAGGCCTGGCAGTGACGGCAGGGAAGGAGGCGAGGAGGGGAAGGTGGTCACTCCCCATGTAAAGGGGCCCGTGGTGACGGTCATGGCACTGAGGCTGGTCCCCAAGGAATAGGTCCAATACAGAAGTAGCACCCGTGTGGGATGGTACGGGTGGCAGACCCGGGGTGAAAAAAAGGGCAGGCGAGCGAATCAAAGGGTGAGCTGAAAGAGCGCCCTCCCGGGGGTGTTGGGGAGGTGGAGAGGGAGGTCAGGTTCCCAACCCTGTGATGGGCATTGAAGTCACCCATGATGACAACAGGCGGAGGAAGGAGGGAAAGTATTTAGTCAGTTCCCGGTTTTGTGGCACCATCAGCGTTTTAGCAGACCGCTACGGATAACCCACCCTGTTTGCGTAGCAACCCTGGCAGCGACCACTTCGAGGTGGCCGTGCTGCCACTGTTGGGAGGGCAAGGGGGGAATGGTCAAAGGGAGTCGTGAATTGCAAGGAGGAAAGCCACTCCACGCCCCTGGGGTCTGTCCTTCCGGATGATGTTGTAACCGGTAGGTTGAGGGGGAGGTGGGGGGGAGAGCCACGTCTCCACAACCCAACCACCGCAGGTAAAGTTTCCCCCAATTAGGTCTTGAAATCGGGGGTCTTCCTGAGCAGGGAACGGGCATTCCAAGGAGAAGGGAGAGGCCTAGCACTGGAGGAAACGTTGAGGACGGGGGAGAGTGCTGGCCAAAGACTGGCTAGTATGGCAGGGACTGACGAGCCCTGTTGGTAAAGGGGGTAAGCTTCCATGAGAAGGGTTTAAAATCTGCGGCATGACGTTGTGTCTTGTCGTGGACGGAACAGGATGCGGAGGGGGTCGTAATTAGAGAGAAACTGCAACTCCGAATGCCAGTGGTCGCTGGGAGTTTTAACTCACAATTTGGTGAAAAGTTGGTCAACTTGAAAGAAAAATATGGGCTTATTCCACTGCACTTAAACACAAAAGTATAATTTTAAGAACGATTTTCTTCTATATGTATATTTTTATAGAAGCCTGAGTCTGTAAAACTGCTTTAACCAAATAACCAAGTAGGTTTTAGTTGAGGAGGCGAGGTAAATGTTACTCTATGATATTATATAGTCAATAACGAATGTTTAGAAGTATCTATACCTAGGCAGTCATATTTTCCTGTTATTATTGTGTATCAATCAGATAGAAAGCCTGGGAAATGCAATGAGTCCCACGCGTGAAGTGGCAATGTTTGATTCAATCTCCCCGCCACAATCTCCCCGCCGCGGCGTGTCGCCTCCACAATTATAACCTACATTGTCGCAGCAACAAGCCGATTTCGGCATTCTTTATTCTCTTTTTTTTTTCCAAGGCATTGCTTATTTATTTTGACAAGCGTTTGCCAGACGCAGCAGTACTGTCTTAGAAAACAGTGTGAAAATCACCCAAATTTTACATGCCACAATATACATGTTAAAAATATATTAAGCTTTGCTACTCGAGGGAGTAATTTGCATTAAATTGCTATTATAGAACGTTCCATCGTAAAGAATGTCATCCATTTTAATTAGTAGAACACAAGAACTATATTTTTTGGTATTCAGATCGGGGCATCAATGTTTATCGCGAAATAATTTATGAAATATTAGTCGCGGAGCCAAAACACAGTAGACCAAACCCTTTTAGTTAAAACTGCCAGCGACCACTGGCATTTCTCGAGTTTCAGTTCTCTCTAATTGAGGGGGTGTTGGGCGGTGGGGGTGCCCAGGAAGGCGTTGGGGCCGAGAAGAAGCACGGGGGGCAGAGGAGGAGGCACGGCATCGTCCCGAGAGAGGAAGGACGGCGGGTGGTGGACGTCCGCCTCTGTCGTGAAGTGGGTGGGGTCCCAGTACGGGGGAGGCAGGAGAATATGAACCCCCAGCAGGCGCCATGGGTGCAGCCGCTGGCGGGCGATCGTACATAACGTCTGGGTTTTCGGGAACGGGCCGCGAGGAAAGGAGGGAAGGGGGAAGAGGGTCCCGGGGAGGGTCATCATCCTCCGTTAGTCCTTAAGACAGTGTACCTGTTCCCCGTGGCACAAAGGAATAGCGACATCGGGGTGGACGGCCCTGGGTGGCGATGCGCCTGGGGGATGGCATAGGGGGAAAGGTCGTGATGGAGGAGGTGGCCGGAATTTCGGGAGTGGGAGGAGCCGCAGACGACTGTTGATGTCAGGAAGGGGCATCCCTTCCTGGACCACCTGCCGTACAGTTGTTGGGCCTCCTGGTTGAAAGGGCAGTGGGCAACCGGGGCCATGATCCCCCCCACTCTGAAACAGCGGAAAGGCCTGTCACAGGCAACTTCCGCCCCTTGGCTCGGATGGGGGCCGCTGCAGCGGCCGCAGCGCACGGAAGATCGGCAGGTGTTGATGGAGTGGCCGACCTTTAGACAGGCAGGGCAAACGGAGGATCGGGAGCAGGTAGGGCTGTGGCCAGAACACCAGCGGGCCGATGCCACCCTTGATGGTAAGGAACCTGTCACCTTGAGACGGATCCACCTACCCGTGGTGGAGCGGGCAGGCTTCGGGGGGGGATCCACGAGACCTCCTCGATGTCACTCCCGTCCAGGGCCCTCAGGGTACTGGGGATCTCCTCAAGACCCCTTAATTTTCCTCAGAGAGGGACCCACCTTCCCATACTGCTCCAGGGCACCGGCCCTCTCGGCACGGCGGCAAGTGACCTGCCATTCTCCTAGGGTGAAGGTGCCTCCTGTAGGATGGGCACCTTGGGGATAAAACTCTCCCACAGCGCCACCACCAAAGGGTGATCCATTACCTAGGGAGCGGGTCTCCCCCCCAAGATGTACTTGCCCAACGGGCTGGTATGAAATGCATGAGAGAACCCGGCCGGGTGAGAGAAACACGGGCGCCATTACAGGCCCGACAGGAAATAACCTTTGTTTGTGTGTCCGGGGATGCTGCGGCTCCAGGGCCGGCTGCAGTTGATCCTGGGGCAGCTGCTGCTGTACCCGGGGCTGCTGCTGCTGCTGCTGTTGTTCCTGAGTGGAGCGGGGGGCTTCCGGGCTTCCCTGGGCGGGGAGGGCGGGCGCGCTTGTTGGAGAGAGCAGGGAATTCCGGGGCTACTTCCATGTCGCCCCGATACCCAGGCAAAAAACCAGCTGGCGGCGGGCCCAAAGGGGCCGAAGGACGGCAGGGCCAGGGAACACGTGGACGGGGAGAAGCACTAAACCTAATGTTTGACGAGCCCCACGGGGGGGCGCGCACCCCACCCAACCGGTGCCGGTGAAATGTCTGTCCACAGAGCAGCAAAGTCCTAACCCGACGGTGGTCCACGAGCTAGTCCTAGGGATTTCCTGTTTACAATCATTACAGAAAGATCTTGATCTTGAGCTTGAGTTGGGAGTCACCCAGCTGATGCTGTCGGTGAAGCCTTTGGTTTCCGGGGTTTTTCCCCCACACGTAAACTGTTGGGAGAGAAGCAAAAGGGGGGAAACAAAACTAGGGGTTTCTTTTCCCTCATTCCTCTCCCTGCATCACTTCATACGGGGTCCCCCATCCCCTGAGGGGCCCCTTGCCTCTCATGCTCTCTCCATACGTTTCTCTCCAAGAATTCTCCAAGAACTCTTTTACACTCTCAAACAACACTGTCATCTCCCTCAGCACCAACCCCAGCAGGTACTCCATCTCCACACTCCTGTCTCTCATCTCTCGCCATTCTTCCACTCCGACCTCCCCCTACCACTACCTCCAACATCTTTGTTTCTAGCATACTCATACCGTTCACATTCCGCATCAAGGTGCTCCACGGTTTCATCCACTCCTGTCACACACATCACACACACCCTTGCTCCCACCATTCTTCCATCTGTACATACGACTTTTTTACCTCCAGCGACTTTGTCCTGGCTCTGAAGAGTAAATCCCCTCCTTTAGCCACCATCATAGAACATTTCATACCGGGCTGGTCCTTTTCCTGTACCATTCCAGTGTTGATTTCTCACTCATTCCCCTCAACCATTCTTCTTTCCCTTTCTCTTCCCTCTCCTATTTATTTCCTTTTGCATACAGCCATACTCCCATGTCTCATCACTCCTTCACAAATATTCCCAGTTCACCTGTAGTGCCGGAAAATTCCAAGAGTAATGATGGAAATTTCCATCACACGATTTCCGATTTTATGTCTAGAAGGAAAGAGAAGGTTTCAATAACCATATGTTTAATCTAGAAACTAATTGTTGCCAAAAACCCAATATATAGGGGAACAGGTTATTTATTAGAGTAAGGCCATTCAATTATTTCCTTTCTCGTATTATTTATCTTTCATTCGTAGGGTCTTTCTCTCTCCTCTTACATCCTCCTCCCCTCCCCCCAAACCCCAGAGTCACGAGTCAAAATATGTAGCCATTAATTTCGCGATTGCCAATAACTTGTAGAGTCAAAACTTCTTACTCCCCCCTTATTTCCCCCTGGCAAATCGAATAACACTTAGATTCTGAAACGCCTTAAAAAAAGACAAAATAGAGTTGTGTTTCGCAAAATAAATGCATAGATTAGTAGAGTCATTCGCTGAATTTAAAAGTCGGGAAAGTTTCTCTCACGCCTCCAAATACCCCGTCACTCAAAAGCGTGTTCGTATGGTGTCCTGGATAAGTAAAACCCTCCCCGGGTATTATAGTCATGAATTAAAATTTTCCTACATCAAATTAAAAGAATTGGGGAATAGGTACTCATTTCATACGTATATTTACTTCCTTAGCTAATAAGAGTCGTTCGACGGATTCACATCCCCTCCAGGGGGAAACTCTCATGAGTATCAATTTTTTTTTTATTTCCCGCGGTTGTGGTTCTCCGCGCGCCACATTTTACCAAGAAAAGGCATTCTTTCTTCCTCGCTCCGCAAGGGAAGGTGTGTCGACATTTGTCTCCTCCCCCCTTTCCCCTTTGATAGGATAAAAATATACAACTGCATATTGTGTTAGTGTTCATTAAAGGGGATAGGTACTTTACCAGCGATAGCCCCCCCAAAAATTAAAGACCCCTTTCTTCCTCGCTCCCCGGAAAGCTTGGGGACGTCCCCAGTGAACACGGGGTCTCCATGGTCGATAAACCCCGCAGTTTTCATTACTCTCCTTTTTCCCCCTTCCTATGTTCTCCTGTATATCTTATGTGTTATCTTGTATGTATGTAAGGGTGGTCTAGGAATTAGTCCGGAGGTGTTTACTCTTTAAAAGTTTTCCTTCACTACTTAAAACCATAACATTCTTATTTAAAACCGGGAATAAGTTCTTGTTAAAAAACCCCAAATATTTAAAAGTAGGTTTCTTGTTTCTTCAAAACCCCAGGTGACTTTTTCCCCTTTTTGGGAAAATATTTCCCCACGTCCCGAGGAGGTTCAGACTTACTGGGTATACTAACAGTATCCCCACGACTACCGAAAATCCTTATATATAAATCGTGTTAAAGGGGGTAGATCAGGGACTACCCGTTTGGGACGGGTGCACATTCCCCTACAAAATCAAGTTCATTCCAATTCGTTTAACGAAAGAATTTTTCGTCGTGGAAAATTATCTCAATAAATTTCATTTCACACACAGTTGTTAACTCATAAAAACCCGGGATCACCAACCGCCCTTTTTTCCACTTTTACTGGTCTTTCACCCACTTCCCATCATTTCCGTCCAAACCTTACTTGCCCTTTGCTGTCTCCTTCGTTCGTCTTCTCGTATCCCCCCGCCTTTGCTACGTCTCTCTAACGTGCTCCATCCCAGTCCTCTAATCGTTTTTCCACTGCCATACCTATTGGGGCACCTAATCTATTCTGCCTCTTTGTTCTGTGTTACTTCCAAACTGTCCAACTCCTTCCTAGCCCCAAAACCCTTTGTTTCCAGCCATCCTATGCAGGGACTGCCACACCCTTCCATCCCTCCCCTTTCTATTTTTGGGCCCCACACTTGCCACACTGCCTCCTTTAAACCCACTGGTTTCTCTAGCTATCCTCTCTGTTTATTTTTTCTACACCCTTTATCACCCAAACCAAAATACCCATACTTGTACTTTTCGTTCTTTTTACTTCATTAAAACTAAAAAAAAAGAAGCTACAAGAGGCTGCGGGGCCTACCGTGGTATTTCCCCTGTCCCAAACCTACCTCACCCACCTTTCCCCCCCTCCTGACCTACCCGCCCCCCTTTAAGCCCCCTACTCGCCTAACCCCTGTCCCTACGGACATTCCTTTCTTTCCCCCCTATTTTGAACCTTTTTCCCTTTTCCTTTCAAAATTACGTTTTTTCCGCTTGAATCCGTTACTTCTTGTTCTACCCTGGTTAAAGCATAAAACTTTTCCTCCCTCTCCTTTTTTAAACCTTTTATCCACTTAAAAACTTCTTCAGATCGCCCCTTACGCTGCGTCTCTCGAGTATGAAATTTTTAACTTAAATCTCTTCTCAAAACTAAAGTTCGCCCTTTTACGTCATTCCCCCCACCATCCAAACCCTGTCTCATCGGTCACCCCTTCCCCCCAAACCTTGACCTTCTCCTTACTGACCTAACGTTGAAGTCCCTTCCTACCATCCAGCATTCACTCTTTGTAGCTCATTGTGGTTTTCATAAGGATCCCCACTCTCTCATACTCGTACACTCAACACTTTCATCCCAATTTTCACCCCAAACCTGTCGTTTCACTCTCCTGCCTTTCCTCAACATAAAACCCAAAAAAGTGAGGAAAAAGGCCAGCCCTGCTTACTCCCCCTTTTCTATTCACCCTCCATCTCGAGGTCCCCTACTAAAACGGGCCTGTGTTTCTCATACATACTGCTTTTTTTTTTAAAAAAACATTCTCACACATGCCAATCGTCCCCATCCTTACAGCTTTCCCCTCCTATCCACTCTGTCTCGTTTTTTTCAATATCAAAAAGGGCTAGATTTTCTTCTTCCCCTTCCTTTTTCTCCTAAATCCTTCTTTCACTACAAACTAGGCCTCACCCTTCTTCTTTTCTGAACCCCTTTCTGCTCTTCACCATCACCTTTTTTTTTTCCACATTTTCACCTATCTTTCATTCAGTACACCACAAAAAATCTTACAACCTTTCACACCCCTTTTGGCCTGAAAATTTTTATCTCCTTCCTACTCTTGTTCCCCCCTTATTAGGGTACTCTACTGTTATTCCAGGCACGGCCCCCCTTTTCCTCTCCCATATATGTCCAAAAAACTCATGCTTCCTAAAATTACCCCCTCCCTCCCTCTCTAAATTCATTCGGGATCCCGCCATTCCGGGGGCCTTTCCTTTTTCAGTTTTCTTCATACCCTTCAATCTACCTTTTTAATTTCTTCATCCCTCATTTCCCTTATTTTTTCCTCCCCAAGGTGAAGTTCCCCAAGTCACTATCAGCTCATTCACACAATATCTTTCAGAAGTCTTTTATAGCTCTGACCATTTCCTTTTCTCTCTTAGTGACCTGCCATTCACCATTTTTTCTTTTACATTTCCTGTACTTACTCTCTTCTCCTCTCAAACTTATCCATTCCCCACCCCCTTCCCACCTTTTTCCCTAAGTTCTCTGATCACTTTTTTTCTCTTTATTCACTCTTGCCTTCCTCACCAACTTTCACCCCCCTTTTGCTTTTCTCTTATACTCTTTCCCCCCGCCTTTCAATCTATTCTTTCAGCTTCACTGTTTTACCTATTTTTCTCAGCTCCTAAATTCCTATATGATGTTTCCTTTTTTTCCTGCCTTGTCGATCTCTTGTTTCACCAACCTTTTTTGTCCTGCCCTTTGCTCCTTTCTTGTTCTGCCCATCCCCCCTCGCGTTTGTTAAGCTTCCTTAACAACTCTCTTCATCTCATCCCACCTCCTCAGCCCTCAAACCTTCTCTCTAGCTTATCCCCATTCTCCCACTTCTCTGAATATCCCAGTCTGCACTCTAACTTCCCGTCCATTTTCTCTTCTTTTACTTTTACTCTTTTTTCCCTTAAAAAACTCATACTCCTTACCATACGTTTTGGTAAATCGCTAGTCGATTTCCTTTCCTCACCACCAAATCTTCTCACCCGTTCTCTAGCCTTTCCCGGGTTTACTAACATAAAGTCAAAGGGGAGATTCATTCTCCCTTCCACTCCAGTCACTCTTCCTTTAGCCGGGTCCATTTAAATTTCTAATTCTTTCCTCTGCAAAGTCACAGTAATTGGCCTTTCCATTTACTTCCTCTCCTAAAACACCAAAAGTGACCATTTTATGCTCCCATCCAATCCTTTTCACTCCTACTCTTTTCTACAAACCTTTTCACTTCTATACTTCCTTTTTTCCGGCTCTCGCTCCTGTTCCCTTTCCCCTGTCTGTAACACTATTACCAAAAATCCTTTCTCTTCCCCTTTCGCACCTTATATTCCAAAGTCTGCCTAAAATCCTCAAATTTCCCCCAACCCTCCTACTCTAGCTCCTTACTCTATACCTGCTTCCCGCCCCAAAGTACTCTCCCTCCCCCCCATCCTTTTTCTGCTGCTTACTTTTGCCTTGCCCATCATCTGTCTCTCAGTCTAAGTTCATTCTCTCTCTCATTTGTGTTTTGTCATCAAAATACTCAAAAGTTTCCCTTTATTTATTTCCCTGCTGGGTCTTCCATTTTTTTCAACATTCCTCCTCTAAAATTCCACAGCCCAACCCCACTTCCCTTTTTTTTGTCAACAGTCCTCTTCGCTTTGTCTCCCTCTTTTTCCCCCACCTGCAAATCCCTCGCGGGGGATCCCTCAAGCATTCTCCCCACATCCGCCTCTCTCCCTTTCCCCGTTTGGTGCACTTTGTCTCCCCCAAGACTCCTGTGGGTGCACCGTCCCCGGTTATAACTTACTCCATAGTCCCCTGGATTCTTATGTAAAAGAAAGGGAAATTTCATTAATAGGGAAGAGATGAAATAAAACCCTAATTCAAAAAGCTAAAGAGGAATTTCCTCCACGCCTCAGTCCCCGAATCATGTTTTGGCTTATATTTTAACCAGTAGTAAATTTGACCGTAGCGAAAAGGGTAGAAGGGGGTTCTACGTTTGGATAACTTTTGAACGCTCGACGTTCGCTGGGGTTAAATCGCCTGTGGGGGGGGTGATATTCTCGCCCTTGGTAAGTATGATATGAATTTTGTTAACTAGAGATTAATATTCTTACGGTGATTTCTTTCGTTGACATAAGGCTAAAGAATGTATTCTTTGGTCCCAAGGTAGGAGGCTGTTGGGGGACCAGGGGGGCCGCGGGCACAAAATTTGCCAGGGGGCAATACACAAATTTCAGCCACCCTGTGAGGCCGGGAAAAAAGGAAAAAGAAAAAAAAGTGAGAGGGAAACTTTGGAAATGGGGTAGACACTTATATTGGTACGCTTGAGCATTACCTTCGTATCGTTAAGTGGTGCAGTGCAAACCCAAATAATAGGTTTGTAAACTATTTAGATAACGACTTTAGCATTACGCGTGCGTATCGTTTGGGGAAGAAACTTAAATTAGATAACTTGTGAATGTTAAATTTTACCAATTCAAGCAAAGGGATAAATATTTTATAATATCTATTAAAGAAATTATTTTTAGATCCAAACTACTTTTCCTTTTTCTCAATCTTTTATTTTTTATTCATTTATATTTTTTTTACCACTACATGTGGGGTGGGAGCAGAGTAAACCCGGGCTATAAGTACACTTTCAAGTGGGGACTACACTTACGCACCCGCTTTCTTCTTCAACCTCCTCTTGGAGTCGCTTGTTTGTGTCGCTCTTATTTCCTCTACCCCGCATTTTCCCCGGGCGCCCCATGATTCCCACCACAGCCCTCGTACTTTTTTTCCTGTCCTTTTTTATATCCTTAAAGGGACTCCCCTCACCTTCCCCACCGTCTGCCGGGGGCCTAACCTCCTAAGGCTGTCCCCCCCTCCCTGCATTATCACCATTCCTTCCTGTACACCCTTTTCACCTGCTCCCTCACCTCCTTCACACATCCTCCATACCCTTGCCACTCAGGCTAACCACACACTCTTTTCTGGTCTCTCATAGCCACGTGTCGCCTAACATTCTTCACCATACGGGTCCCCTATACACAGTAGGGGCCACCTCTTTACCCTGCGGTTGCCCCCGCTGCTCTACCGTCCTGACCCTCCCTGGGTTGGTAATCTCCAAACTACCTCATCTCCCCCACTCGGGCCTGTAGCGGAAACAGCCCCACCGGGAGCCGGGGCTCAGGTCCCCTAGCCTCATCCACGCCCCCCAGCAGCCTTAGCTGCCGCTACAGGGAAAGGCGATGATCGACCAGCCTCACCCACGACTTCAGTGGCAGTGGAAAGGGGGGAGGTCCCCCAGTCTCACCACACCCTCAACTACCCCCTCAACAGCCCCCCTAGGCCGCCCTACTTCGACAGCTTCCACCGCTGCAGCTCCCCTAGTCCCACCCACACCCTCAACATCCCTAGAAACCCCCCTGCTGCGAACTATTCCACCGCTGCAGCTCCCCCAGTCTCCCTCTCTTTCGGGGATGCATGCTTTGGTGACGTCTAACGTCAAGCAGCCCTCATCCCCAGGGCCCGTGGTGGGTCCCGGCCCCTAAGCCCTGCTCATTACCCTTACCCTGCCCTTTCTGCCTCCATGTTTCTTACTTTACTTGCAAGGCTTTTTAATCCCCCTCCAGGAGTATCCACTCCTTTGCGTCCTTCAGTTCAACCTTGGGACTGTTCTAGTTCCCTAGTCCTCGCCCCATTCTCCACCTTTAGCTTTCGGATCTTTTTCATGTCCTTAATTACCTGCTTTCTGCACTTCCACAGAACCACAGTTCCTTAGTGCCCTGGGCAGACATTCGGGAGAGATTTTAAAGGGCACGGTGTTTAGCTTAACAAACTTCCTCTATTTGTAAAAACCCGAAGTCGCGGGGATTCTGGTACGAGATATGGGAGTGGCGCTACGGTGTCACTATGGTCTTCGATAGCTGATTAGCTGAGCGAGTAAAATGACGTCACAAGCCTCGCCAGCGATCGCATAGTATTTCTCAAAAAGTTTCAGCCAATCACAAGGCTTCCACGCTCGCAGCTGTGTTTTATAAACAAATTTTATCATCCACACCAAAATGCTCCACCCTTTTCCTCCTCCTCCTCCTCCACCTCCTAGCTTCTCCTTCTCCTCCCCCCTCTTCCTCCTCCTAACCTTTTCTTATAGCAGTTGGAGTAGTTGTAGTAGTTTGCAGCAGTAATAAGCCGTGCTTTTATCGTCCCAGCAAACCCTTTTGGATTACGAAGACCACTCCAAAAACACTTGCTGAAATGTGTGTTATACTGCTTTGTGATATTGTTTGCAATGTTTTAGACTGATTATTATTTTCGGCCCCTACCAAGCTTGTTGTGTTGTTTTTCGCAGAAACCAATCCATTTCAATTGCGAGAAAAAACGGTCTTCTTACCAAGACGATGCTTGGACGACAAAGCACGGCTATAGTAGTAGTAGCAGCAGTAATAGTAGTGGTGGTAGTGGGAGTAGTAGCAGTATTAGTAGTAGTAGTAGTAGTAGTAGTAGTAGTAGTAGTAGTAGCAGCAGTAATAGT
Organism: Chionoecetes opilio; assembly: GCA_016584305.1. Taxonomy (NCBI): domain Eukaryota; kingdom Metazoa; phylum Arthropoda; class Malacostraca; order Decapoda; family Majidae; genus Chionoecetes; species Chionoecetes opilio. The sequence continues at coordinate 17,336 of JACEEZ010016060.1, forward strand.
AGTGGTGTAGTAGTAGTAGTAGTATAGTGGTGATGAAGGAGGAGGAATTAGGTAGAGGAAGAAGGGAAAATAAAGGGTAAGAGGAAGGATGAGGAGGAAAAACACGGCTATAGTAGTAGTAGCAGCAGTAATAGTAGTGGTGGTAGTGGTAGTGGTAGTAGTAGT
>JACEEZ010016061.1:0-69457 GCA_016584305.1 Chionoecetes opilio
TTTCCCCAAAATTTTGCTGGCAGCGTCGCAGCTCCTCAAAGCCACCGGGTACCGCACGGTAATTTCGCTTAACGGGAGTTCGGGCATTTTAATGGTTTGCCCGTCAAATGTGCTTGATGACGGGCATGCCCGCCAATCAGGGCCGCTCGTCTGGACAGGCCTTAACTCTGGTCATAATACTATCAATATATATATTTTATAACAATATAATACTTTGGCCAGCACTGAAAGCTGCAAATGAATCTTCACTACCACATGTCACAACATGTACTTTGTAATGGTCTCTTGAATAAGACTAAAATTTTGTGATCTTCATTAAGAGCTCTGATTACTGTTTGTATACATCAAAATCTCTACATTCTGTAGTTTTATGGACTCCCCTTATCTAGGTTTACTATCCTCAATATTTGTTTAATTTTTCTAGGGACCTTGTGCTCACCACTAGCAGGTTCTAATCCTCCGGTTACCGCGTTAAAGATGGTCGAAAGAGTTGTCCTCGGCAAGATTCAAATAATACTTGATGATACTGTAATTCTAAAAAGCAAACCTTTTTTGTGTAATTATATGGTTGGTTTATGAAATCCTGTGATGACTGCAGATAAACATCAATGTCTCATCCATGTTATGCATTGTTTTCTGGTCACTGATGTGCTGAGAATCATGTTACTCAATATAATTGTACATTTGATTATTACCTTTTGTTAGCAAGAGCTTAAAAGTAGCATTAGACATACCATCTGCTCATGCCAGCATGAGCTGTACCCGAAGTGTCAATTATTGATCCACAATGTGACTGCGGCTTAATATAAGGAAGATACTGCAAAGCCGAGAAAGAAATAACTAGGTAGTATTTAATCAAAAGCCTCCAGTTGACACAAAATAGGTACATCAATGATAGTATTTTAGGTTATGATAAAACAAATATGAATGTATAAACTAAGTACTTGATAGCACACAGCCTCTTTTCTTATGAGGAATTGCATTATACTAATTGTTCAAAATACTGAGTGTTCAGAGATTACAGGTGGTTTGTGACAATAGTTCATGTCACAACCCTTTCCCTCACACATGAGCGGCAGATTCATAAAGACATTTATAATAACATAAAATATGTCTATTATTGTTGCCATCATTTAGAGCTCGTCCTTCAACAACAGAGGGTGTTGAGGTCACAGGAGAGGTGTTTCTCCTTAAGCCATCCCTGCAGCTCCTCCCAGCCACACACTGTTCCTGGCATATCTCTGTCAGGGGTAATGGCTCCCTTGGAAGAAGACAGCAACTTGTGTTCCGCTGCACACCTGTATTGCAAACAGACTTTCACCATTAGTAAACAAAGAAAAAATTAGCATATATAGGTTTAGAAAATAATACCATAATCAGTGACAATTTTGTTCCACGCAAACTCATGCCCATCTGGCTCCCTAGCATACGGCCCTCTGACTCCCGTCTTGTAATGCAGTATTCCTTCTTCATATGAAAGGGATACATTCCTGAAAACACGATTTGATAGTGGTCCATCGTATATCCAGCTTTACATTAGTTTTAATGGGATTGATAGGGATGTATTCCTTAGCCAGTTTATAAACGTCCTAATACCTCCTATAGGCCATGTAAATGATGTTTTATGTACTGTGCAGTATTGAAATCATTGGATAAGCTAATAGCAACATATATCACGTGTGCATTTGCGTGAATAAAGACATGAAACTCACTTGTCACCCGAAACCCTTACTCGTTATCATCATTGGAGGTGGGGAGGGAGACCAGATGAAACCTTAACAATGTTGAGCTTACTCCAAATTGAAGCTCTTCCTCGCTCTCTTGGCCTGGATATCAAAGGCAATAGAGCTTGCAGGCCAGTGTAAGGTAGTGAAAACCTTGGGGTAGTGAAGAAAACAAGAGCGTGGGAGACTGAGTTGAGTATTGCTGGGTGGCCGCCAGGGCATGAATGGCGCTAAGATTGCTCGCTTATACAAATTACTGTAGATTTCCAGAGCGCTTAACTGATTGTTTGGGCAATCATAACTGCTAACAATAGCCAACGTAAACAAAGCAATGGGTACTAAAAAGATAGATCGTATGAACGAAATATCGTACAGTAGGGACATTGTGTAACAAGGAAGACTGTATGGCCTCAACAGACACTGCATTAAAACTCCACGCATCCTTCCTTTCCCTGCACTACCAGTCTAGATCACACATACACAAGATATGAAGAGGTTGGACAACAACTTTCCCTCAGTACCCACCCCTATTTTCTCCAAGGAAGGAGAGGAACTAGGAGATTAGTTGCCAAAGACAGCCGAGGGCATGGCCGTTTCATGGCAAAAGTTAAACCATTATTTCCTCAAAAGTATCTCCCATGCAGCATTGCTGCATAAAAGTGGCTAATATATTACTAAGTATGTATTTGTACTATCTTCATCTGTCATCAAGGGACTTGACCCGAAGGAGGCTGAATTTAGTAATAAAACCAACCCAGAATTCAACAGATTCAACACAGAATGCGAGGAAAACCTGGATTAAAAAATCATAAATTCCGAAATGTTTGAATCTGTCAAAAGTTATAAGCAGAAAACTATACTGTAATGGTTTCGGAAATCCGGATAAGGGATTACATAAGAACAGAAGGAAGCTACAAGATGCCGGTAGACCTACATTTGGTAGTTCCTGCAACCCTTCCTGTATCATCATAATCATAATCGTCAAAGAAAACCTCCTTGTTTATAAAAAAAATCAGCATTTGTCATTTTAATGATGTACAGGGATGTCAATTTTCCGCGGATTCGCGGATTTCCGAGTATTTTATTGCCAGCTGGGTCATTTCTGTGAATCGTGTAGATTCGGGTTAAAAATTTAGGGGGGGGGGGGTTACATAGTTGGCTAGCCCACAGCGAACCTGACCCTGGCCACTGAACCAGCACAGACCATAAAACATTTTTGGCTGCTTAGCGGAAGTTAATACTAGGCTGCCGATATCTCCTGACTCCACTGCTACAAGTTGCTCAGGAGGCAGTATGTTGGGGGTGGAATACCAGCAGCCCATAGCCAGTATGTTGGGGGTGGATTACAGCAGCCACAGCCAGGTGAGATAGCTCTGGTGACCCAGGGGTCTGGTATCGATTGGCACACTGCCCTCACTGTGTCAAGTTTGCAGGCTCCAGGCCTGGAGAGTTTAATGCAGGAATGCCACAGCAGGAGGCAAGCCAGATTGGCCAGAGGGTGCCAATATCAATGTATCACATAGGATATATATATCACTAGACAATTTAAGTTGCATGATATACCATATATCAGGGGTGGCCAACCAGTCGATCGCGATCGACTGGTCGATCACAAGCCTGTTTTATGTCGATCACACTACTGTACCTGTTAATAATTCGTCCTTCAGAAGTTGCCATGCAAATAGCTGCAATAGCATATCCAAGTACTCATGATACTTGGATTATTATAGTTCTCTTTTTGTCTGGGAATAAGTTATATTTATATTCATAATGATGGACATGTCTGACCACCATACATTGCATACAATTATTTATAAAGACAGACTACTCCTGTGTTATCATGCACTGGCAGCCTTTAAGCCTGGGGGGGATTGGCGGAAACTGACCAGTGGACAGGAACCGTACGCGTTCGTACCAGTGGACAGGAACCGTACGCGTTCGTAACAGGAAGGTGATAGGTGATTGCTGTTAAACCTGATTTATAAATTGTCATTACTTGTAGGGCCAGTGTGTGCTTTTGTTAGTTTACAAATACTGATGACTGTTAAATAAAAAGTTTACTCAGAGTTAGGGTGTCTTGTCTACACCGTGAATCATATTGATAAGTGTCAACGCAAATATTAATTGGCATCTCTGTTCCCCCCGCAAGCCTCCACAGTTTTCAGCAAACGTTGGACGTGTAGGGGTGTGGGATCAGTGTCTCGTAAAGAAATGTTCTGACGGCTTGAAATAGTCACGTAATAATGAAATATTCCACATAGTCAATATTAAGGACGGAAAAAGTTGCATTTATTTTAGTTTACTTTCATTACATCAGTTGTAAAGTGCTGTTTACATTACGTATTTCCTGCGAACAGCAGCGTCAACCAGTACACATCAGTGACTAGTGCTGAAGCAAAACTCGCCCGTGTAATACGTTTTCGTTTCGAACAGGTTATTAACAGGTTATTAGACATCAACTGAAAACAGACAAATTAGACACCAAAATGAGTAGTGCTGGAGCTGGATCGAGTGCTAAAAAAAGTAAAACTTACCATTTTCACAGTGAGTGGGAGGAAGATTATTTTTTTACCATGAACAATTCGAAGTGTGTGTGTCTGATATGTCATGTATCCCAGCACTGGCGAAGAAAGGAAATCTTGAAAGGCATTTCAAAAGTCTTCACAAGAAGTATGACAGTGATTTTCCTCCAAAAGTGAGCTACGAAAAAGGAAAATTCGAGAACTAAAGGCACAGCTTTCAGCACAACAAGCCCTTTTTACAGGAGCGACTTCAAATCAAAGGCAGCAACCATTGCATCGTTCAAAGGTGAGCCGAGTACTCGCAAAGCACAAAAAACCGTTTCAGGATGGAGAAACATTCAAGGAGGCTTTTCTAGAAGCAGCAGAATCATTGTTAGAAAATTTCAAAACAAGTCTGAAATTATGTCTGCTATTAAAGAAGTTCAGTTATCAAGAAACACTGTTATGAGGCGCTGTGAATTTATGGCTGAGGATTTGGGTGAACAACTGAACAAGGACATACGTGAGTGTCTTCTTTTCATTGCAGTTTGATGAAACTACTGACATGATCGATACATCACAACTGTGCATTTTCATTAGAATGGTGTTCAAAGATCTGAGCACAAAGGAGGAATTACTAAAGGTTCTACCATTAAAAGGAAAAAACCCGAGGTGAGGACATTTTTCACACTTTCAGTGATTTTGTCAACAAGACACAGTTGCCAGTAAACAAGCTCGTATCAATGACAACTGATGGAGCACCAGCGATGATTGGTCGAACCAATGGGTTCATTGCCCTTTGCAGGGGTGATGATAGATTTCCTGACTTCTTTAATTATCATTGTGTCATTCATCAACAAGCACTTTGTGGTAAAATGTTGAATATGACAGAAGTCATGGACATTTCTTTCAAAATTGTAAATTCAATTCGGGCCAGAAGTCTTCAGAGGCGACTGTTTCGAAGTCAGTTACAAGAAAGTGAAGCAGAACACTCTGATCTGTTGTTGCATACAGATGTCAGGTGGTTAAGCAGAGGTAAATTTCTCCAAAGATTTAGAGATCTGCTACCTGAAATAAAAGTGTTTTTGGCCTCAAAAGATCGGCCTTCTCATCACCCCCACATTGACAATGAAAATGGCTGCTGGATTTAGCATTCTTAGTAGACATAACTGGTATGTTGAATGAACTGAACTTAGATTTGCAAGGAAAAGATAAAAACTATAGTTGAAATGATTAGTGCTGTGACAGCATTCAAGCAGAAACTAAAACTAGTGTCTTCACAGCTACAGCAACATGCACTGAGAAATTTCAGAAATATGATGTCAGAACTGGAAAATCAAGGTAAACAATGTGATCAGTTTTAACAGTGGTCGCTATACTGAACAGGTACAAAACCTCGCCTCAGATTTTGACAGGCGTTTTCAGATATAGCAGCAGTGGAACGTGTTGCAACATACATGTGTTTTCCCTTTGGTAAAGGCACAGATGTTGAAGATATTGCATCTAGAATGGCCTCATTATTTAACATGGATACATCTGAAGTTGAAAATGAGATTTTGAAACTGCAAAATGATATTCAGATCAAATCCATGGCAACAGGAGGCAGTTTTCTGGAACCTTCTCAGTGAAGAAAAGTATCCTAATGTCAGAAAATGTTCCATGTACCTAACAGCTTTTTTGGTTCAACCTACCTCTGTGAATCAACATTTTCACACCTGAAATACATCAAATCAAAATACCGATCAACACTGTCAGATGAACACCTGGATGCCTGCTTAAAGCTAGCAATCACCAACTACAGCCCTAACTACACCAAGTTAGCAGACAGCATGCAGTGCCAATCATCTCATTAATAATGTAAGTGTGTGCTCTGTAATTGTATTTTAACAATTATTATATCATAATTGTAGCAGTGTTACAGTTACTGCAAAAAAATATTCTCTCTCTCTCTCATACCTCGAGTGGGAGTAAGATGTTACACTGTTACAGTTACATTTATGGAATATGTTTGAATCTTAGGCTGGTAGATCGCATCAGGGTAACTGTAGAAAAAGTAGATCATATCTCACAAAAGGTTGGCCACCCCTGCCATATATAATACATATACACAAATTGTGGACACAAAAAGACAAAATTGAGACCAGAAATTATTATAGATATAACCAAGGACCTCTCAGAAGCTCTCCGAGCATGAAATTTACAAAAAACCCGAACCCCCAGCTGGGAGATTCCCTCGCTACGCTCGGTCAGCCTCGCTGCGCTCGGTCAGCCTCGCTGCGCTCGGATGAGTTGGTCGCCCTATTTTTTTTTTTCAGAGTTTTTTTCTTTTCTTGTTGACATCCCTGGATGTACTAAATTCTAGCAACATTAATCCATTATGGATACTTCCAGTTGCAAAAATTTCCTTAGAGAGAGAGTTCCACAAAGAATGATGTGTTTCATTTTAAAAATAGTTAGTTTATCAAGTAGTGTAAGTGTGAGACATAAGGTTAAAGCAACAAGGTTCTCACCTGTAAAGAACAAAGGCCAGGTTGGAACTGAATGGACAGACAAAGCTGGACCTCCACACCCTGTTCTTCATGTCCTCAAAGTTGTCATGGCGAAGGTGGTGGGCGGGCCGGAACAGACCCAGGCTGGCCATGACCTGCAGCAGAGCAGGACTTAGTGTGCAGTACTTGCCTCTTAAATGTGATGTCTCGTAACCCAAAATATCTCAAAAGAATGAAAACACTAATTCAAAACTTAGTAAGGCACTATTGCCAAGATACTATTTATATTCACAGATACTTTCCAAGATACTTCTATGTCACTCCAGAAATGAGGGTGACATGTTGAGGTAAAAAAATATGCTTTTCAAACACCAAAGATAAAGAAAAGATCATCAAATTATTGATATTTTTGGATGAACAATTATTATAATTTTAATTATAAATGAAGTTATATTTTATACTACAGAGAAAACTTACTGTAATCACTCCCAAAACTCACCTTGAATACAGTCTTGTCATGGCGAAGTAGAGAAGACCTCTTGGCTTGACTTCTCCGTCACTTTGTACAGCTCTGTATAATAACATGACTTTGAATGTTTGCTAATGTGTATGAATGACAAATTTGCCTTCCCAACCCCATTACATATATCATAAGGTCCCTCTTGGCGAGCAGAACTCAGGTTCTACAACTGGAGTTTCCTACACATGGCAACCATCTTGAGACCTATAAATGTGAAAACACTCCTCTAGTTGGCTCCCCATATGCATATTATGCCTGTGAATGATGCCAGGCTTATGTGTGAATTATTCCTGGTGTTGTTTGATGGGTATAAATCATTCTTGAAAGTTTATTATAGATGCAAGCAACCAATTCTGAAGGTCTGTGTTGATGTTTGCAACTTACTCCAAGAATCATTCACACATACATCAAGTGTCCACAGTCCAACTCACTGTTGAAAGCGTTTGCGTATGTCATTCAGAGTCTGGCAGGCAGTCTTGGCGTTCAGAGGGTGGCCATAGCTGTCTTCATAGTAGTACTTCAGGTCCTGGTGGTACTCCATCACCTCAAAGTCATAGAAGGAGAAGGCGGTGCACCAAGCACTCTTGCGTGTTGGCCACCAAGCTGTTTCAAAGCGACACTCGTCATACATCGCCTCCACCTCGTCTGGTGGGTGTGGTGGAAGAAAGGGTGACATGATACAATTTGAAGAAAAGATGTTAGTTTATATGTTATTTGAAGTTCTACAAGAGGCCATCGTAACTGACGAGCAAGTTCGAATACAAACAAATTAAATAATATGGCACCCAAATGAGAAATGAGGCAGATTAAAAAAATCTGCCTCTCCTCTTGCTCCATATACACAGCTTCCCCTTATACTTTCTCACTTTCCCTCTGCATATATCCCCTTCAGGTCATACATTCATCATATATTCTATCATACTCCCATGTTGAGTGTGAAATAAGCCATACTTGAGGAGAGAGGGTGCATGAAACCCAGCCTGGCACTGACTGCATGAATCGTCTTCTTGAATTGTTCTGTCTCGGTAAACAGCCAACGCTCTTTGTAGGTGGTCTCATTATTCTTGTAGACTTCACGCAACCATCTTGGACATGCCTTGTAGAACTGTCAAGGTAAGGGAACACCTATTCAGTTACCCAACAAAGCAGCAATGTTATATGGCCAAGGAATTAATGTTCACCGACAATGATAAAAAAATATAAATAGATAGATTGAAATAAGTTTCATACTATTCAAGTCTTGTAGCTTCTTCAACCTTGCACCTTAATGAAGACATTTAAAACTTTGTCATATCCTTTTTTCATCTTGCATATCTGAGAACAACTTCACTTCCACAACAGTACAAATAAAATATTTTGTCTCCTTTTTCTTTATGTTCTGTTAATCACAGAAATTCTAGCAATGTCAAAATCTTCTGGCATTCATATGTTTAGCATTTAATTATTCAAAGCATTCACTTTGGACCCACAAAAAGAATCAACAATGAAGAGGGAAACTCTGTCTGTTATGAAAGATTAGATACACCTGCTTCATTGAGATCTTGTTGATTTGAAAACCAAATTCTTTGGTAGAACAGTATTCTCTGAGCTGCATTCCCGCTGTATTCTTAGTTGTCATTTTGGAACCTTTGAGATCTTACCTTCAAAATAAAGTTGGGGCTGTAGGCTCTTGGCAGCTCAATATTGCCCACCGCGTCCTCTCCAAACATGCCGCGCAGGAAGTGATAGGCACTCTGCTCTGTGCGATTCTTGATTGTAAAGTCAATCTGAAAGGCAGTATCACCTTAAACAAGGTATAAAAACATGCATATAGCATGATTTAATCAGTTTACTGGATGTGTTATATAGGCTGACTTAGTACAGAGAAAACACTTACGAGGGGGAGGATGGAAGACATTTCTATAATAAAGCAGCAGTATCAAGTGCATTGGTACAAATGAATACACATTATATAGAAACAGATGGAGCAAAATCCCATGAGGTGCGAGGGCTATCTCAATCCTTTATGATTAGAACAAAGAGATGGACACCCATGCCTCATCAACACACTAGTTACGTTCCTGGAAAAGTGTATGTTAGGCAAAAAGAGCGTTAAATAAATACTGTTCCCATTGATTTCTTAAAATTTAAGAACGATTTTGTGTGTCACCGAATTGTTAGTACACTAAGCCAATTTAGGTAAAATAGTTTTTTCATAACTCAAAATTTCTGTAAAGCGAAGTTAAGTCAAACGAGGTCTAGGTGTATCTCAAGGGGGTGTTGACTGAGTTTATCCTCAAAAAATTCACGAGAACAGAGAGATAAGTTCCTATACAGCAACAATGCTACACATTTCTTGCTATGATTCTGCCCACGCCCACGTTAGTGTCAGTCATCAAGAAAGCGTCGTACTTTACTGGAAAGGATGAAGAGAGCTGGCACAAAATTGCTTGAGTGAGGAAATAGCAGCTGCTGAACCTGCAGTGTCTCCTTCAACCTGTGGTCACCAGCCATGATAGCCGCCCCTTGGAGGGCTTAATATCCTATCAAAAAGGAGGTAACCTGGTACCGAATTCTAAGATGGTTGTATATAGTCTGGAGACAATATATAAGTGGCTCCACTATCATTTAGTTTCAGTAACATGACTTAGCAAATCAAAATAAACTTAAATTACTTAATATGTCCTAAATGCCCCTCTTCATGTAAACAGAGAAAGATACTCATAATATAAACCTAGAAAAGGAACATGGGATCCCAACTGGAAAGCACTCCCATGGCAGGCAACAGATGTGAAGATAAAAGTATACAACAGCATCTCATCTCCCTGACCTTGAATAGGCTTGGGTCATAGGTCACATTGAAGAGGTTAGGGAGGAATTCGAGCCAGTGTGAGCCAAGGGCAGCCATCTCCTCGTAGCCCATCTCCTGCAGCTGGTCCCTGTCCCGCAGCTCAAAGGGTGTGAACCAGTCCGTCAGCTGAGCCACATCACGTTCCTTGAGGCAGCCTGACAACACAAACTCCATGTCACTGTTTAGCTGCACCCAACACTGGAAAACAGGATGCATGGAACCAAAAATGCCAACACACTGCTCTGCTCTAAGGATTGAAAATGGAGAAGAAAAAAACAAAGAAATCTGCTGATCCTTGGAGATCACTATTTTTTTTTTTTTTTTTTTTTTTAATATGGGCTGTACATGCCTGTCTAGTAATATTGAATCGAGCAATGTTGTCCAACTCACCTCTGTCCTGGCGATGGTTTGTCCCTGATCCTGCGACTGAGTGCTGGCAGCACTTCAGCAGGCGGCCAATGCCCTCCGTGGTGGGGTAGCGTGTTGCGGCGTGGCGTGCCAGTAGCCACACCTGCCTCGCCGAGCACCCCCGCACTGCTCAAACAAAGGGACTTGTATGCTACACAAAATTAATGTTAATGCGTACTTAAGTCAAGCACTGTTCAGAACACAAAGGACACTTCTACAATGGATGCCTGTGCAAGAAAATAGATAAATGTACAGGGAGGTCCCGAAGATACGAGCAGTTAGGTTCCACCTGGCATACTCGTAAAGCGAAATCTCGTATAACGAAACACATAACTAATGGTAAAATATAGGTTTGGTTCCAGGACCCCATCAATTATAAAAATAAAAATTTAAAATGAAATTAAAAAAAGACATGTTTTTCAAGCTAAAATAAACTATAGCAATCAATAAACTCTCAAACTCTCAAATATAGGGCTCTATATACCACACCACCGCACCACCACACCACCACACAAAACACAGTGAATTAAGAGTGTGACAGCACAGTAGGACAGAGCACAAATAAGTCACAATGAGCACATTAAGTAAACGGTACCTGTTCATTATGCCCACATGCCATTTCGCCACACCATGAAGTCATTTCGCCCACAGGTCAATTCGCCCACACCAATTAGTCATTTCGCCCAAGGTTACTGGTGGTTCATTCCATTTCTGCCAGAGGAAGATAGTTACAAGACTCCGTGACATTGCTCGTGTGGGCGAATTGACTTTAGAGTGGGCGAATTGACTCTTACATGTGGGCGAATTGACGTGTGGGCGAAATGACCGGTAACCAAGTAAACCAGCAAATCACTAAAATCGACTCACAAGGCACAATACATACAAGCAACAAAGACGTTATATGTACTCTTGGGGACGCTGTGTGATACACTAGACTCGAGAGGGTACGGTAGGTAAGGGACAAGGGAGGGGTGCGCAGACCTCTACCACTGCCCACAAACTCGTCTCTGCGCATCTGAATCATTGTACATCGTCCAGTGTTGTGAATTTCTGTAGGCCACATTGTCGTACCGAGCCACCAGAATTATCATATTTTCAGATTGATTATCGTACAACCTTAGGTAAAATCATATAGTCAGTAAATGACTTTATAATTTTAGTAAATAACTTGTAATTTACTTTAGTAAATAACTTGTAATTTACTTTAGTAAATAACTTGTAATTTACTTTAGTAAATAACTTGTAATTTACTTTAGTAAATAACTTGTAATTTACTTTAGTAAATAACTTGGTAATTTTACTCACCCCATTTTGAATGTCGTAGCATTGGATTTTCGATCTCGTATATTGAATATAGACCTTAATTTACACATCTCGTATCATCGGATTCTCGTATATCGAATGCTCGTATAACAGGACCTCCCTGTATCTTATTGGCTTTTTCCTTTTGTCAATAAAATTTTCTTTACTATCTCAATACTGTTCCTGTAGCTACTGAACAAAAGCAAGTGAAAAAAGAAATTATAGATCAGTTAATTGGTCCAGAAACAACAAAGAAAAGGAAGGATATTTGTGACTACAATACATTAAAATAATATGGATTTATTTCAAGGTTAGTCAATTATATTATCTGCACTGGCAGCCATTCTGGCTCATACAGACCAGCTTCATAATGGCAATTGCTACATAATTCCCATTGAATGTCTTATTATCTCTCTGGTTCATTATCGTCTCCATGTCTTCATTTTCACTTCTTGGAGCTTGAACATTAACATCAAAGACTCCTTCCACTTCCATTCAGGTGCATCATGCATGGATAACACTGGGGAACAAATTTTTGTTGAGTTAGGTCTGACACTTGTTATTAAGTAATTTTTGGGTGCTGAATCCAAAACTGATCTCAGTTTTTCTCTATCACGTCAAGTTTTTGAACTGTAGGATTTTCGTTTTCTTAAAAAATATGAAAAATACTGTACATAACAGTAACAGTGCTTATTTTATAAAAAGTTGCAAATGTTAACATACAATGAAAAATGAAAGAAATAGGCATGAATAGAATGTTTATTTAACATTATCATGTTTTTAGAAAGGATAAGGCTATAATTGTGTGCAGGTTAAGGTAAAAATTTGCGTTTGTAGCTTTGTCTGGAGTGTTCAACTTGAGGACTATCGTGTTTGATGCTCCAACAATAGTCAGCCATCATATGCACATTAGGGTGGTCCAAAAAAATGAAAGTTCGAATTTCTCGCGGGCATGTTTGCCAAAACGTTCCTGACGTTGCAAAATGCAAAGAAACAAAAAAATAGCAGATTTGGAGGTGGTTTAGGGGTCCATCAAAGTCTCTCAACTTTTCTCAAGGATTCATTATAATTCACATATTAATAGGAAAATGAAAGGAAAGAGCATAAATGTTCTCTCATGAAATAGTTTTCAACTCATGGGGGTGAGGGTAGTTGCGCGGTGAGCTTCACCACCTGGAGCAGGTCCTGCTTGGTTTTTCTCATCCTTGGTTAGGGAGTCGTTGTACGATGAAATCATCGCCACCCCACGCTCGGCCCCGTCGTTTGTGACGCTGAGGTTCTTCTTCACTGTGGACACCCCCTTCTGGTACGCAGGGTTTGCTTCCCACTCGTCCACAGGGAGGGAAAGGAAGGAGATGCGATGTTGAGGAGGGTGAGCGTGCGAACAGAGGCGCTGGAGGTGAGTGAGGGAGCGAGGAGGTTGATGAGTGATCCGCAGCCTTGTTGAACCGGATTCGGTCGAGGTCCTTTTCCTTCCTCGTCTCTTCGGCAATCTCTTCTTCTCCTCCGTGCTGATCCTCTCCGAGAAAGAGACAGCCCCACGAGATCGGCGCCGAGGTACCAGAGATGGCGGGAGAATGTGGTGAGGGTCGTCTTCCCGACGCTCCGTGTCTCCTGGAAGTGGTGCAGGTCCTTCACGAGGTTGAGGTGGTTGTACGCAGCTTCGGTTGCAGCCCCGCCTCATCACGCGCGCGAGTAAGAGAACGACGAAGAACGTCCTTCAATTCCTTTGGGCATTTCACGGGAGGAAAAACCATTTTAAGTATTTTTTCTCATGTTGCAACCAAGCGCTTGTACCCTCCAATATTTTCTAAAAATTTTGTGAAAATTACTTGCACTGTATTTTCAAGAAGTTCTTGACGACGCTTAAATGTACCAAGCTTCTTTTAAAGGTCTGCATAGTCCGTTGAAAGTTCACTTGATAGCTGTCGTTTTTGTGGACCATCAAACACACCGGCCTTGATTTTTTAAATTAAAGTCCAGGAAATGCCAAGATGATGTCTTCAAACAGCCCCCCCGCCATCATTGAAAATGTTTTAAAAATTGTTTATGAGCCCTAGTTTTTGGCAGAGGGGGAATATTATTTTTTCCCGCAACAAGGGGTCATTTACAATGTTGGGATTCCAGGTTTAAGACGATCCAGAGGCCATTCGTCTGAACCCAAGTTCCTCGAGCTCGTATCCCAATAAGGAAAGCAGGGATACTTTGGTAATCCACGTTGTTACCAAAAAGGAAGGACCCTTTTTTAAGGCAACAGTTTCCAATTGTGTTTGTCATTTTGAAATAACTAAATGACCCCTTTTTACCTCCTATTTTTTCCGAAACAGACCAAAATCCCCAATAGGGACTGCGCCAAACAATTAAACCTTTGTTAAAGGCACATTAAAAGCTCCGCTTTGACTATCATAAAAAAAACGCCATTCATTTGGATTGTGTTTGAAAGCCCTAATTCCTTCAGTAAACCAGAATGTTATGGAAAAACAAAAAAACCGCTGGCATTTCGAAAGTACTGAAAATGTACTTTCTCTGGTTCGAAAGTATGATACCTTCACCCTTGTTCAAGTATTTTTTTTCTCGTTCAGGTTTTTGATGCTATATTTCTGAAGCTTTTTGGAGAGGCCCAAATCACGTGCTAAATCTTCACTGTGCTGATAAAATCCCCTACGAACTGAATCCTCGTGAATTCAAAATCTGCTCTTGCTGTCATGCGTTTTTAAACTCCTCGTCTTCAGAGGAGGTATTGTTCGAAAACTGGCACGGAATTTTGCTGAAGAGGCATTGGTCTATAGCTAGGGTAGATTGGATATTTATTTTCTTTATTTTTCTTTTAAATCCTGAGTTTTCACAAAACAAAAGTAACAGTCGTGGTGACTTTTTGCTCTCGAAAAACCAGGGGGATACCAAATCCCAACTTTTCACTTTTCCTTTTGGGTACTCCGTAATCCTCGAACACGTTTGCACACTTGTGGGGCCCTTTACTTGTCTTGATCACCGGTTTCACTTAAAATTTGGAAATATCTTTTTTTGAAAATCGCTGATTACTTCCCTCTGATTTGGAATGGTAAACTACCACATATATAGCAAAGGAGTCAGGGTTTTTTGGGCTTTACCAGACGTAGCGGGAGCAGAATGATCTGAACAAAAAAAATTATCCCTATGTAAAAAAACACTAAGCGGAAATATTACAAGCTTTAAAAACAGCATAAAACGAAATAAAATTAAAGGTATTTTTTAAAAAAGGGTTTAAAGAAAAGCCATAACAAATCCTAATTCCTACTATCCTAGCTTTCTTTTTGCAGATATTGAAGTACTGACCTTTTGGGAGCTGCACCACCTCTCACCGCACTGTCTCAATTTTAACTGCACAAAAATTGCCACATGCTCTCGATGAGTCAAATCAAACAGTGGCAATTTTTACACACTAACAAGGGGAAATTTTTTGCTTATCTGGGGGAAGCTGGGAAAAAAACTTGACGTGTGAAAAAACTGACTACGTTTTGGAATCAGCATCCCATTTTAGTCTAAAAAAGCTAAAAAATCAACTCAAACAATTTTTTTTTTTCAAATTGTTCCCCCAGTGTAATTAAGAGTAATGAAAAAAACAGGTATTGCCAGCTTTTTGAATTTCTAAAGGTAAATTTTTACAGCTTTCCTCACGGGGAAAAGCCCACACTTTACCTTGACTACCAAAAAAAATGATTCTTTGAAAAGTTTTGTTGATGAGCACTTTAAGTTTACTTTTCTCCCCCTTTTTTAAAGTATCAATATACGAAAAAAAAAAAGGCTAATGAATGAAACGACATAAGTAGATCACAGGAAATGGCAACAAGCATCTGTTTAAAACTTAGCCCAACAAAACAAAGGAAAAAAAGTTGGCAAATCCCAAATACATTCGGGCAGGGAAAATGTTATCGCAGTCGTGCAGTTGTCCATGCAGGGGTTGAAGCAACTTTTACACCACCCCACAAATGCAAAAAAACCTCACCTTCTTCAGATATTTTTCCAAGGTTTCCCCCCTATGGGCATTGAATATCCGTCTTGGTGGGAGCGGGGAGCGGTGTCTTTTCCACACCCTCACAAAGGGGGCAGGCTAGGCAGGCCCAGCCAAAACCACACCCACAGAATAAACCCAAAATAGTTACGGTCCCCCTGCCCTCCCAGGGTAGCTCACAGACGCACCTCCTGGAAATTTAATGCTTAGGAAATAGAAGATGGAAATAAAAGAATTATATGACATACAATTTTCACGAGTAGATAGATTAAAACACTAGTTGTTACTACTTATTACTAATTGACTAAAAAGTTATAAACAGCCAAAAATTTACAGAACATCAAATATTTTGAAGGCCTTTTAATCGAAACTTCAATTTTGATTTCCTCAAGAAAAAGAAAACAGAATAAACGGAAGGGTTAAAACCAGGGTTTGAAATGAGGAAAAGGCAGACTGTTGGGCCTCCAAGGCGGGGCAGGGCTAAAAAATAACCCTTAAATAAAAGATGGCAAGTGAATTTTTTGATACATTTTCCCCCTATACGGTACAGAAACCCCCCTTTAATCGAACTAATTGGGGGGAAAACCTAGGTTGAATTAGCCGAGTCCGAAATTTCCGATGGTTATCTTAGCCCCCCCAACAAAAAGAATCACGAAAAAAGCCAAAGCAGCACAGATTGTAGTACTTGTACTCACCAAAACCAGTATTTTTCGATAACATCGTATATCTGGTCACGGGGAGCTGTGGCACCACCGCATGGGAAGGTCGACTCGCACTAATACGGGAAAGGGGTCATTTAAAAATTCTGTTTAAATTAGGAAAATTTTTGAAAATTTCCCAAATGGGGAAACAGGTCAATTTTCCAAATTTTGAATTTATGGGTTTGAAAATTAGAGAGGTTTTTCGATTAGCAACTTCGACCAATACACATCGTGGTTTTTTAAATATCCCAAAAGGTTTTTGTTTTCTCATAAGGAGTATTTCAGTAAACCCATAATCCGGGCAGCCCCCAATGCTAACATTTTAAAAAAAAAATCTCAAAAACATATTAGATAAACTTCCAGAAAAACACCCGGGCTACTTTTGGGGCGAAACTTTTTTTTCTGGGGGTTTTTTATGCTTTTTTATTAATATGCTACCCTTTTTTCGCAAAACCGTAGTTTTTTTCCCAGGGAATAACGTAATTGGCGGGGCGGGACAGGGCGTACCCCACCCACTGTGGGCCCACGCCGCATGCGTTCCACCCGCCCGGGAAAGCATTTTTTTAAAAATTAAAAATTTTAACTGTACCACTGGGTTTTGGTAAAAATTTGGAAAAAGTCCTTCACCCCTACTTTTTTTTTTTCCCCCCTTTGCCCAAGCCGGGGAACTGGGGGAATATGGGGTTTTTGGGGGGAAAAGCAAAATAAGTGGGTTTATGGCTCCCCAAAAAACATCAAAGTCATATATGTAAAAACTACCTACCTAACCCTTCCACCAGTAACCCCTAACCTAAAACCCCCTAACCTTAACCCCAAAAATTTTAAACCAACTCCTAACCTTAACCCAAGTATACCTAAAAACCCAACCTTAACCACAAAAATACCTAACCAAACCTTAACCCAAAAAACCCCTTTAACCCTTAAACCCCAAAAAATACCAAACCTTAAACCACAAATATCCCCTAACCCTTTAAAACCTTTAAACCCAAAATATACCTAAACCCAACCTAACTTTTTGGACTTAATTTTTTGAGGACCTTATATTTTATAGCGGCCGTGTGGGTTAACAAGGCTGAGCGCACGTGGAACTTACAATGTGAAGTACAATAAGCATACAAACAGTGCGGTAGTTCATTTCAGTCAAACCCGGGAAGGTGAGTTCCAAAGTATTTCCGTTTACCGGTTAACCTAACCTAACCTCCCAGCGGCTGGCGCGTTATAATTTTTAAGAAATATTCAGGACGATTATTTCCGACGAAAAAGAATACACCAGTGTCTTGCTAGAGAAGGCACCTCATATAAAATAGGTGTCCTTCGTAGTGAGACAGGTGTTTCTTGGATATACCAAATTTTAGCGGATGCTTAAAAACCAGGACTCTTAGACAGTAGTAGTGAAAGTATTGGGAGCTTTTAAAGAGGGCTGACGGGTTCATGGATGGGGAGAAAGGTGGATGGGTATGACAGGATCTACCACTTGTAGCTCACGGCTCTGTATTTCCCTTATTTTCTTATTTTCTAACCAAATGATACGGGTTACAGATATACCGTTTCAGCTGCTGCTTCCTTTACTGGTGGCGTGGATCTGGTTGCCTATGTGTTTAAACTAACCTAAACTACATAAAAAATTATTATCTTGTAAAAAGTACAGCGACTGAGGGTGGTGACATGTTTACCTATTGCGTCACCGTTCTCGGGTCTTGTATTGGGCTGCCTCCACTGCCTGGGTGTTGCATGTTCAAAGTCTGTCTCTGAAGCACAGAACTCACGTGGCTGAGAATATGACTTTTTCCACATGCAGCCATCTCACGGGTTTGGCTCAGCTTCTCTTTTCTTCTTGTAAACCTTAGTCGCTAGTACGCTTCATAGGTCCTCTTCCACTTCGTCTCCTTCGTTAACAAAACTTGTTAACTCTTCCCTGTTTATTTCACCGGGGAAAGACATTTTGATCAGTTTTCAATCAAGCTGGACTGGACAAGTTGACGCTCCTAACGGTCCCAAACAAAACCCGCCCAGACTTGTTACGTGGAACGGTATCAATATTGACATTGTTATTGTTATCAGTATTGCTATCATTAAAATTTTATTCATAGTATAGTAGGCCCCAATAATACAGCAGTGTGTGTACAATGGCATGAGTTGAAAGGGATCATAGCATTTTTGGTAGCAAGACTTTGGCATAGATATTTAGCCATACATCTTATAAGTATATGTTTAAAGGTACCGTAGACATAGAAAATGCGAATATACATTTCTGAACATAAAATATGTTCAAAGATGAAAAAAAAACGGCTAATAAATTGAGTCTAAAAGAAATGCCTGGCGGCTGCCCCAGGTTGTGACCTGTACAATAATATATCGTATTTGTACGATACTTTGACTATCCGTACGATTTTACGATGCATGGTTGAGAATCGTACACAAAAATACGATAATTGGCTCACAAATAAAATTAATTAAAAAGTCATACAAAATTACATCGCACAAAAGAAAAAAAAACTGGCTGTCAACTTCCGCGAAAGAGAGAGAGAGAGAGAGAGTTTTGAGTTTGATTTTTGGTCCTTTGCATACCTGGACTTGGACCGTTGTTTTGCCGCATTGGAGCGGAGATTGTGAGAGGGTATTTAGCAAGGTTAACCTTACCAAAACAAGGTAAGAAACTTGACTTCTAACGGAACCATACTTGGTTCTCTTTCAGCAGCGCATGTGTAAAGGAAAAGGCAGATTAATTGTGTTACTTTCACCCCTACACATGATAGGATAAGTCGATGACAACTGACACACTATCATTATAAGCGCCACTGACACATGGTATAAGAATAGAGGAGGAACAGGAATTCCTCTTTTTTTTTTGAGGATGATAGCTACGTAGAGTTCTACCGTACGTAGAGTTTTAGCTTCTTTTTGAGTCTGATGTGTTACTATATTTATTTTTTGTTTTTATTTATTTTAATTTATTTTGGATTAAAAAAATAACATTGGGAATGGAACATATGGAATTTTGTGTTGTAATTGGATATATTATATATTTTGGTGAAAAGAGGAAATATTTTATATGTGAATGCTGTATAAAAATCATTTACTGCTATATTATTTTACCTAAGGGTGTACGATAATCATCTGAAAATACGATAATTCTGGTCTGGCTGGCGGGGAGGAGGGTCCCGAGCCCGGAGGGGAAACTCCCTGACAGGTCTGCGTGAATGGCTGTCATGTGGAAAGAGTCCCTACATTTCGGCCGTTTAGGCCTGATTACGCCCTCCCTGCCACCTGCTGCTGGTAAGTAAAATTAAGGCTTAGATTATATTTTGAGTTACAAGGACTGAGTGCACATAAAAACCTTTGCAGATGTGAAACATAACTCATGATGCGGCGATGTTACAGGCTAGCCGTGATGTGCTACCTTCTTGGTTTCAATTCTTCCATCCGTACATACAAATATTTACCTCCAGCGACTTTGCCTGGCTCTGAAGAGTAGGTCCCCCCCATAGCCACCATCATAGAACCTTTCATACCGTGGCTGGGCCTTTCTCCTGTACCATTCCATTTGTTGATTTCAGTGTTGATGTCAGATCATATAAGAATAACAAGTTTATATGCTATTTTCCTGGTAGATCGAGGTATATACTACTTTGTATATATTTATTTATCATGGAACAGGTTTGCCCAAAGCATTCTAAGGGTTTTGGCATAACTTCTGAGGTTTTGGCATAACTTCTGAGGTTTTGTATAAATTCTGAGGTTTGGCATAACATATTCATGGTTTTTTGTATAAAATTTAAAAATAACAAGTTTATATGCTATTTTTCCTGGGAGATCGAGGTATATACCTTGATATATATTATTTAGCATGGAACAGGTTTTGTAATAAATTCTGAGGGTTGCATTGGTCCTCGCCAATGGCGCCAGAAAGGTTTTTGATTGGGCCAAAGGTTTTTGATTACTTTATGCCAAAACCTGGGGTTTTTGGCATATTCGGTGGACCGGGACAGACCCGCTGACACGCCCGGGCCAACCCCGCAGTTCTAGTTCAATTATAGTATAGTGGCCATGACCATACAGTATAGTGGGCCCACCGGGGTAATTTGGTCCTTTTTTTGACAAACTTTGATCTAGTTTCCATATCTATTGAAGTAACAAACAAAAATTTAAAACAATCATAAGGGTCACTACCTATATGTTATTAAAGTTTGAACAAATTTCCATTATAGCTCTGTTAGCAATACACTGAGAAGTGCGGACCGCATTGTTTCACTAAATGGGGTAAATTGGACCTAACTCTGGGGGAAATTGGTCCTAATATAATTTTTAACTTTTTTTTTTCAACAAGACAAACTCCAAAACTTAACCTCATGTCAACCATGCCCCGGACCTTTACAGACAAAATAAAGAATTGATATATGAAGAAAAAGTGTCATATCATGTCATAACATGCCCCGGACCTTTTACAGACAAAATAAAAGAATTGATATATGAAGAAAAAGTGTCATATCATGTCATAACATGCCCACGGACCTTTTACAGACAAAATAAAAGATTGATATATGAAGAAAAAGTGTCATATCAATGTTTGTTCTAAAATATTTCAAATATAAAACAGTAAAACACGCTAAAGAAATCCCATTACGAGACTGAAGAATATGCATTCACTTCAACTCTTCCCCATTTAAAATTTTGCGAGTCAAATTTTATCATGAAAGGTATCAATAAAAGCGCAATTTTATTAGCTTTCCATTGATATATTTAGTTTTCTGATAATAAATTAGAAGTATCAAAAATTAGCGTTAAATAAATAAATAAAATCATCAAATTTGGTAATTTTCCCGATTGATGATGTTATTTATTTACTTATATATTTCATTTTCTGAAAAATAATTAGAAACCCTGTATAAATTAGCGTTAACTAAAAAAATATCAATCATCAATGGGGAAAATTACCCGATTGTATTTTATTTTATTTAGTTAACGCTAATTTATGCATGGTGGTAATTCATTTATCAGAAAACAAAATACATCATGGAAAGCTAATAAAATTGCGCTTCTATTGATACCCTTCATGATAAAGTTGACTCGCAAAGTTTTTAAATGGCGAAGAGTTGAAGTGATGCATATTTCTTCAGTCTCGTAATGGCATTTCTTTAGTGTGTTTTACTTTTTTTTAATTGATAATATTATAGAACAAAAAAAAATTTACGAAAAGATTAAGTATATTATCTATATATATAACAGTATATTATATTTATTATATATATATATATATATATATTATATGGAAATCCGAGCGGCCCTCCGACTTCAGGCCCTTGGGGCAACAGGCCGTTTCCGTGCGCAGTCCAATTTTTACAGTGGTCTTTTGTCCTAGTCTATATTAGTTATATACGACCCCAAACTTTTATGTAAACACCACGGTGGTCACCTGTGACATATGATTTCACTTGCTTTCACCTCATCTGACCAATCAAGTCAAGTCACACACACACACACACCCCATTCCACACATCATGGCCAGTACTATGTGATATTATCGTGAATATTTTCATCGTGGAGGATGAAGAGGAGCAGGAGGGAGAAGAAATAGTATAGATGAAAAAGAAAGAAAGGAGAGAGAAGAAAAGAAGGGAAAGGAAGGGAGAGAGAGAGAGAGAGAGGAGAGAGAGAGAGAGAGAGAGGAGAGAGAGAGAGAGAGAGAGAGAGAAAAGAAGAGAAAAGAGAACGAGAGAGAGAAGAGGAAGGGAAGAAGGGAAGAGAGAGAGAGGAGAAAAGGGAAAGGAAGGAGAGAGAGAGAGGAAGGAAGGATGAGAGAGAGAGAGAGAGGAGGAAGAGAGAAGAGAAGAGAGAGAGAGAGAGAGAGAGAGGAGAGAGAGAGAGAGAGACACTACTCGCCCGGCGTGGTAACACTACACCGTGCTGCAGCAAAAAAAAACATATCTGGCAATATAGACCGCTGGAAATCAGGTGTTAGTGACTGGACCCATCATCTCCAACGAGTGCCAGTCTGTGTCATTTTGTTTTCATCTGTATCATATTATGGCTATACATTAACAAATTACAAAAATATCAACCGAGTGACGGCCTTGGTAACGACTACAAAGTTTGGCAGCTAACGGTAGTGTTTTTTATCCTCCAGCCCGAAAGGCGATGAGCCGCTGTCTGTCGTTTTCTCCCTTGGCCTTGGGCGCGCCAAAAAAACGAGTATGAAATTTGAAACCGTCTATACTGCAGATACAAGGCATAAAACAACGCTGAAGCAGGGTAGATTACAGTCATGATATAAACTACTGTGTAAACATCTTTAGGGGCAATTCACAGCAGTAGTGATGCTATAATTCGTATATTTGGGGCCCCGGCGACATCACCTGCCGGTGGCGTTAGTGTTATCTACGGTAGACATATCTCAATGTTCTGTACTTACCAGGGAAAACTCTTGATATTCATGGACACCAGAAATCGGTAACTGGTGGGGAAATATTACATCTAAAATGAAAACAGCAAAAAACTCGCCTCAAAATTTAGCCGCGGGTCATTCGTTAAAACCCCCTCAGCTGTTTCGCTCCCATTTCCTCTAATACATATTAGAGGGATACCATTCTAAACCTATAAATGTGGTCATGAGAGCGTCTGTACCTTGGAGGAAGTCCAATACTACCTCCATGGTCTGTACGTATCCTTGTGTACTGTACAGTTCCTCCCTAACTCACCCTACATTACAAAGGTCCAGTTTAAACCGCCCCGAGGGTTTTTTTCACTGGGGTATATATGAACCAAAACTGAGCATTGATCATAAGAAATGAGACAAGACGAGCATTTCTGATATTTTCATGTTAAAGTGGAGGAAAAGCACTCTATATACGCTTACTTACAAGGAGATACTCCGTCTCCCTCTTTTGCGTCCCATGAAAGTTCGCCAAATCAGCTGATTTTTTATACAAACTTCGCTGACACTTTTTTTTGCTGTCTTTTAACTCATTTTTTTTGGTTCCTGGGTTCAGTTACATATCAATTTATATTCATATTAATATTAGAAATGTAAAAATGGTTGTTTTACTACATGGGATTTCAAAACTGTTACCCTCTTTTTTATATTGAAAACAAACACCAAAGCAAAGATAGCGGTCCGAATAGAACCGGTTTCCCTTGGAAGGACCGAGTTAAACCCCCCGGGCGGCACTATTATATACATTTAATCAACTTTTTCCCGTGTTTCTGCAGTCGGGATTAAAAACCAGGAACATTCTGAGAAGTTAGGGTTTGGCCCAAAATCTTCAACAGCCTCCCAAAAACTGTGAAAAACATCACCCGGGTGCTCTGTTAATACATTTAAATATGGTCTGGACAAGATACTACAGACAGTGCCGGATGAACCTCCGTACCGGGATCACTGCAAGTGTAGGACTTCCAACACCATACCAGACCAGGGGGCCCTGTTAGATAGGGGCGCCAGGACTGGCCCGTAGCGGTGGACCACCACGACTGTGAGGCTTTGCCTCTCAACAAGACCAAGGAGCCACCAAGAAAGGAACCAAGGAGGGCGGTTAGGAACCAGGTTGGTTAGTGGGTAAAAATTGACGAGGACTGCGCGGTTTTTTTTCTGTGATCCTTACTGGTTTTTCCTGGGCCCAAAAATTGGTGCTTTTGCAGATGTAGATATTTTTATTTTCCAGAAACCTGTTAAGATATTTTTTTGTAATTTTCATCACCAAATCCTAGGGTCGCCATTTCCATTGATAACAATGCATTTCCATCAGAAAAATCATTAAAACTTGGTCAGGAATAATAAACAGTGACTCAGAAACCAGGGAAGTAGGTAACGGAATTGTACGAAAACAAGTGTGCCCCCGCCCACCCCGCATTCGCCAGCCCGCCCACCAGCCGCCGAGTGGTCCGCTCTGTCCCGTCCTGTCAGGAGGATTATTATCCTAACCAAACTTAAAACCTAACCTCCTATCGGGGGAGCTTGGCCCCCCTCGACCCCCGACGAGATTATTAAGCCTGGTTCACTGGGCTATGTCGGCAAACATATGCCGAGATGACTCCTCGCAGAGTCATCTCGCTTTGTCGAAAAAAACCTACACCCAGGGGCGGATTGGCCATAGGGCAAACCGGGCTGTGTCCCGGTGGGCCGGAGGGTCTTGGGCCGGTCTGAGCCCCGGTGGGGCCTGTAGCGCAGTATGGTACGGTTGTGAGAGACGTTTATGCCCGGAGACCGTATGCCTCGTCTGGCTCAAGCAGCCAGACGAGGCACCCTGGCTTCTCCATCCCTCTCCCGTATTCTAGCTATTGAATCTGAAGGAGTATGACCCCAGAGGCGGATTAGCCACATGACACACCGGGCTGTGTCCTGGAGTGACCTAGAGAGTCATCATTATCAAAAGTATCAGGATGAAGAATAGTTTCTATTGAGCACTTCATGAGAAGCAGCGGCTTAGGGACTCATAGATTGAGGACTGAAGAAATAGATGCTGCAAATATTTCCGATATGGCTAGGGAATTCATAACTTGTTGACCATCTGGAGCGTGTTTAGGACCAATGCTCTGCCACTTTGCTTCCTTTTAAATATGAATCCAAATGTTTAGGACTCTTTCATGTTAAGAGGCAGTGAAGACTCTTAACTCAATTTGTTAGTCAAGGGGAAAAGGTTCGTATATTGTTCATGATCTACCTATCTCTTCTATCTGTAGCTCTGAAGCCTCTTTCCCTCCAGTGGTCCCTCAAAGGAATGGCCACGGAAGAGCTCCACCTATATTTATCCGAACACTCCCTCCTTGCCTGTTCAAGCCACCCCTTCCCTGACACCTCTTTCACTCATATATTTCTTTACCCCATCCTTCCACCTTCCAAAGTGCTCGCCCTCTACTACTAGGACCCTTGATTTCACTCTAAAAAAAAATCTTAGTCTCCTTTCATCCTTTCAATGTGTTTAAACAATCTCAATGTATTTCTTTGCGCCCATTCCACCACTCCCATGTCACTCCCTCTGCACACACTCCCATGTCACTCCCTCTGCACACACCCCATGTCACTCCCTCTGCACACACTCCCATGTCACTCCCTCTGCACACACCCCCATGTCACTCCCTTGCACACACCCCCATGTCACTCCCTCTGCACACCCCCCATGTCACTCCCTCTGCACACACCCATGTCACTCCCTCTGCACACACCCCCATGTCACTCCCTCTGCACACACCCCCATGTCACTCCCTCTGCACACACCCCATGTCACTCCCTCTGCACACACCCCATGTCACTCCCTCTGCACACACTCCCATGTCACTCCCTCTGCACACACTCCCATGTCACTCCCTCTGCACCCCCCCCCATGTCACTCCCTCTGCACACACACCCCATGTCACTCCCTCTGCACACACTCCCATGTCACTCCCTCTGCACACACCCCCATGTCACTCCCTCTGCACACACCCCCATGTCACTCCCTCTGCACACACTCCCATGTCACTCCCTCTGCACACACCCCCATGTCACTCCCTCTGCACACACCCCCATGTCACTCCTCTGCACACACCCCCATGTCACTCCCTCTGCACACACCCCCATGTCACCCCCTCTGCACACACTCCCATGTCACTCCCTCTGCACACACCCCCATGTCACTCCTCTGCACACACTCCCATGTCACTCCCTCTGCACACACCCCATGTCACTCCCTCTGCACACACCCCCATGTCACTCCCTCTGCACACACACCCATGTCACTCCCTCTGCACACACTCCATGTCACTCCCTCTGCACACACCCCATGTCCCCTCCCTCTGCACACACCCCATGTCACTCCCTCTGCACACACTCCCTCTGCACACACCCCCATGTCACTCCCTCTGCACCCCACTCCCATGTCACTCCCTCTGCCACACACTCCCCATGTCACTCCCTCTGCACCACACTCCCATGTCACTCCTCTGCACACACCCCCCATGTCACTCCCTCTGAAACCCCAAAACCCCATGTCACTCCCTCGCAACACCCCCATGTCACTCCCTCTGCAAAACCCCACTCCCATGTCACTCCCTCTGCACACACTCCCATGTCACTCCCTCTGCACACACTCCCATGTCACTCCCTCTGCACCCCCCCCCATGTCACTCCCTCTGCACACACTCCCATGTCACTCCCTCTGCACCACACTCCCATGTCACTCCCTCTGCACACACCCCCATGTCACTCCCTCTGCACACACTCCCATGTCACTCCCTCTGCACCCCCCCCCCCATGTCACTCCCTCTGCACACACTCCCATGCCACATTTTTGAGATGCGCCGCCCTCCTTACTTACACCATGCCATCTCGTCACTCCACATGCCCCTCTCAGGGCACTCATTTCCACGGCATGCACTCTTGACTGCTGTGGCCTGTTCTACATCAAAGTCTGATTCATATAGTTGACTAAAGAACACAATTTTTCATAGCCTGCTTAACCTCCATGGACACTTCCCACCTTTCAGCACCATTTCAAGTGATCTTAGAACACTCTT
The DNA here is from genome assembly GCA_016584305.1 of Chionoecetes opilio. NCBI lineage: Eukaryota > Metazoa > Arthropoda > Malacostraca > Decapoda > Majidae > Chionoecetes > Chionoecetes opilio. Next base: position 26,955 of record JACEEZ010016061.1, read on the forward strand.
ATCTTGCTCAGCTTGTTTATTTCTCCTTCCATATCTTTATGATTACATAAGATTGCCCCCAAATACTTAACTCTTTCACTTCCTTTCTGCTTGTTAAAGTGTGAATTCGTAAATCTTTATCATTACATTTTTGTTTAATGAAGTTTAAAACTTCAACTTACAACAAAGTTTTCGAAGTTTGCCATTGATTTAATGAAGTTTTACATAAGGCAATCAGGCTGTATTAGACTGTTTACCTGCAGCTCTTTCACACTTTAACTTGGATACTTCTCTCATCTCCTTCCTATCTGTTCCTCTGCCAAAACGCCTAAAAATTCACCTGATTCCATACCAAAACTCATCATTTTTGCTTGTCCTACTAACTTATCGTTCATTAGACGTTCAAATGCCTCATCCATACTCCTTCCAATTCATCTCTGCTATTAACAAGATTTCCATCTCTTTCCTTTCACACTAACACCTCGTACGTCTTCTCCTCACTCCCTTTTCACTTCTTTCTAGAACAGCATCTTATTCGCACCAAACTCTTTACTTAGTTACCTACCAAACTCTACATGCATTCCCATTTTACTCACTTGTTTTAATCCTTAATCTCTTTTTCCAAAACCTGTATCAGTTCTCTCTCTTATCTCTCAGGCATATTCTTTTGCAACACTGAGTTAGCCCTATCTGATTCAAACAATGAAAAAGAAACGGTCAGTTCTTGAAAGACCTACCATGATTCAGGGAGGGGTCCCTCTTGTGCATGCATTTTAACTATAAAAAATTGAGTCATCTATACAACAGTATATACAGAAAGCAACATTTATTTTCAACATACATAGGTAGTTCCCCTGTACCTAGATTTATACACTTTGTCCAGGAATCATGGAGACAATAGATTCCTTATTTGTACAAGTTAGCAGCTTGGGCCTTCAAGAAGTGATCTACTGCAATGATGACGATTTTCATCATCAGTGGTAAAATGGCATCTGGTGGACTCCTGTTTTATCTTTGGGAATCGACAGTTGTCTGAGGGTGCCAGATAAGATGAATAGGGAGATGTTTGACGAGTTGAGACCCAAATTCATGGATTCCAGCAATTGCCACAGTATACTTGCATGCAGGAGTATTTGAGTCTTTGTAATAGAGCAGCCTTCTTGTCAGCTTTCCACACTGATTCTTATTGGTATTCTCATTTAATTGCCTCAAACGATCTGTTTAGTGTAGCCCAATAACAGTGTGACTCTTTTCCAGGTAATCCACCACCAGCACTCCTGCATCTTGAAAGAATGAAGGACAACACCCTTCCTGCAGACATCACTGACCTGGCCTTCTTTAGAGCTGGAGATCCTGGATGTTTCCACTGTTTTAGCTAATCTTCATCTCTGGTTGGAAGTGGTGCACTCAAGTCCTATTCATAGATCGCCAGGGAAATTCCTTGAGATCTACATAGAAAATAGCGAGATTGTCCTTTGACAAAATTGACATGTTGGGTTGATCCATTTCTGCTCGGGGCTGCTTTTTTTCATAAATGGTGTTAGAACATCATACAAATGAAGATAGAACATAATATTCATAGGGCTATATTTATGGTATCAATGGCCTCCTGTGTGCATTGGGGTGTACTTGAAAGTGATCTCACTACGACTGTGGTGTACTTGCACTATGTATTATGGCCATGTTTTGCACGATTTTTTATACATATTATAGCAAAAAAGTCCATCATATATGTTGGCAAATACATGTTATTTGGAGTTTAAGATAAATTTTAACTCATGTCCACAGTGTGTGTCAAGGACTTACCACGCAAGGAGATTCATGATATGGTGACACTAGAGGAGGATGCTACTTCCTACAACATAATTTAGAAATAGGCCGCTAAGTTTAAACGAGGCAAGGAAAACCTAGATGATGACCTGGCCTGTCACCGCAAAGAAAACTACTGACAAATTAAGACAATATTGCAAATGAACAAGCGATAGAGCTTAGTGTCCATGCAGTGGTCTGCCATGACATTTAAATGATAACCCTCTCACGCACGGTGACGCGATTGCGTCAAAACAGGCCCGTCTGCAATCTGAGCTTTTGACGCGAATTGTGTCAAAAAAGTTAAAAATTCGCCAAAAATAAAGTATTTATCAGAATTGCGTCAAAATTTTCTGCGTCAAAGATCCAAGCTAGACCTATAAAATAAAATAATTGTCAACTCTCTCGTGTGAGTGGATGTGAAATGATAAGGGTTTGTGTCTCGGTTTCCACTCAGCAGGCAGCCTGTGAGCGCGGATTGTCGTCCCTTTAAAAACGTGTCTGAGCTGGCCCATATACAAATTATAATGGTAGAGTTGGAATCCTCATAAAAATCCGCTTTTATTGGCATATAAACCATAAAAAGTTGACTCAGTAAGTTTCGAGCTACGAAGTGGTGAACGTAAGTATTTCTTATTTCTCTTTACTCAATATTTTTTCGGAGTCGGTAAATTCCGCTATTTATTTGCATTTCTTGTATATTTTTTCTTTCATAAGGCAGAATAATCTCTTGCAAAACCAATGATATATAATAATGCCAGGAAAAAAGAATACACGTTGGTGAAATTGATAACATAAAAATATAATTCGCCGCAGTCAGGCCATTTCGCGGGGCCCCTTAGGGAGCATAAGACGGATGTCGCAGTGGACAGAAAACTTATTAAACTTTTCGTGCGTGAGAGGGTTAACCCTCTAGCGCCCACTGTTACGTATATGTAACAATTTCAAAAAATCATAAAAAAAAATAAAAAAAATATATATATTTTCTAGCCTAATAACCCAGTGTTACACCGATGTAACATACAGACAGTGTCTGGTGACCCTACCGTTTTCTTCAAGTATGAGAGAGGTCCAGTCAACTTGGTGATGGCACAGGTGAATTCTGTGATATATTTGCACTGCTTCGTGTTGCGGCAGAACCTGTCGTAGTGGCCAGTCCTGGTGCAGAAGCGGCATTGGGCTGTCTTGGCGGGACACTTGTCAGTCCCCGCCCAATGACCTTGACGGCCGCAGTTGTAACAAGACGCAGCCCTGGCCGGACACTTCGGGCCATGGCGCCGCGCACGGGATTGGCAAGGGTGAACAGGGCTGGGAACTGCTGTTCTATGTTGAGTCTTCACGCGCTGACCTGAAAGTGGCTGTTGAGGTGAATGACCTGAGGCGTCTTGTTGTGGCGCCTGCCGTTCTTGTAGGTAGACATGACGCGAAGCTGGCTTGGAGACGAGTATATAGCGGAGGCTGTATGGCGGGTGGCTTCGAAGGAACGGCAACAGGTGACCACGTCTTGAAGAGAAGCGCCTGTGTCTAGGGAGATAAGGCGTTGAATCAGCTCTTCATCTCGCAGAACCATTTTCAATTGGATCTCCGCGCACGTCGTAGCGTTCCAGTACACAAGTCGACCTCCTCTGCTAGGTTCTTCAGGCGTACAAAGAAATCGGAGAATGACTCGCCGTCAGCCTGCTTACAACACAGGAGTTCTCGACGGCGTAGTGCTACATTTCGTTGACTCTTGAAGTGGGACTGTAGGGTGTCTAAGACGTGTCACAGTCAAGGCAGTGTCAGGTGCGATCCCTAGGGTATGTTTTAGGATCCTTTGTACGTCCAGTGACACAGCCATCCGCAGCTGGATGAGTTGCTTATGTCCGTGGCAGCCTCTGTGAATTCAGCATGATAGAGTAATCTTCCCACAGACGACGCCACTGCCGGAAAACTTGGAAGGAAGAGTCGCCCAGCAATGTCGGTGGACTGGGCCACATGCTTGCCAGCAGAAGTCGCGACGGTGGGCGTGGCAGCCACAGGAGAAGCGTTGAGTGGGGCGACCGCACCGGCATCGAGGGGGGGGTGGAGGTGAAGGAATGTCCCGCGCGCTGGCCGCAGACTGCGGTCTGTGCAAAGGAGACAGAAGTGTGACAAGAAATTGGAACCGTGAATCCTCCTCCTTTCTCCTGGCCTCATTGTTACGTAATCGTCTCTCCTCATCACGCTGGCACCTCTCCTGTTCATCCTGGATGCGTCGGTTACGGGACTCTCCAAATAGCGAATCAAACTTGATATCGCGTCCCCCGGTAGCGGGGATGAATTTGTTGTGTTTAGTGGTTCAAAGGGTGTGGAAGCGATTTCCTCTTCGTCATCCTCAGACCCGCTAGCCGCGGGTGACAAAACGGGGAATGACATCTTGAAGGGAGACGCCGATTGAAAAGATAACCACCGTACGTGGAATATCGAAAACACAGGGAATTGTGGGTTCTGTGTGTGTGTGTGTGTGTGGCGTTGGAGCGGGGGGAGTGAGAAGGGGGGGGGGGTCTCTAGCCGCCGGCCCGCACCTGGTTCAAGGTCAGCCGTACCAAGCGGCGATCCGATGAACAATCAAAGGAGTCCCGGTACAAAAAACGCACACTGAAAAACACAGCACATATAATACACTGGTTTTCCCTACCGTCAAACGCACTCCACACGCCTTACGTCTGTCCACAGGCACACGATGCTGGAGATGAAGTAAATCCAGGGAAGAAGCGTTGGTCGGTGAAGAGATGCCTCGTGGCGTCCAGGCGGGAGTCGTTGGAATGGCGGGAGTCGCTGCCCGTCTCCATGTTCTTATACCTGCAATCTGCGCCATGGTGCTTGAGGTTTGCAGTGATTAACCGGAGTGGTTGAGGGGAGTTTATCCGAAGGAGAAGCGAGCATCTTCCGTAGGTGGTTTATTGTAAAGAACAGAGATATGCGGGACCACCAGCGGAGGGCTGGTGTTAGCGGTCCGGCTAGAGGGCAACGACTAGTTACATGAGGGCCTGAGAGGCAATGTGCATCGCTGCCGCGACGCGTACAGTGTTGCAACATAGCATGTATGTGTAGGAATTATTAAGAAGCATGAATATTATGTAGGTGTGACTGTCTGGTTATATTCACATATCACACTACAAGCGAATATTTTGAGGCAGCTATGAGGAAACATTAAGAAGAAAGATAGGGAGCTGACAGAGATCTATCACTATGGAAATGCACCAGAGCATAAGTCAGTGCAGTGCTATCCATGAATATTAATTTCATACTGCCCTTTTAAACTGATCTGGCACCTTTAGACTTCTCCCCATTTCCCAAGATAAAAATAAAGCTGAGGTTTGTCATTGCCACCGATAAAGAAAGACATCAATGCTGTAGATAGCTTCTTTGATGCCCAGGGTGATAGATTCGACAAAGAAGGGAGTAAAGGGAAGGAGACAGATATTAGGAAGCGACTTATTTCCAGTCTAGTTTTGCACGAATGGCTTCTTTAGGGGAACTGATAACTAAAGGATAAAATTTTCTTTACAGGGCATCCAAGTTCATGCCGCTGGCTGATTGGAGAACATCCCATGCTCGGGTATCAAGGGATTGGATCGCACGCACGTCTTCTCCCTGGGCTGTCTTCCAAGTTTATTTTCCAAATAGATCGTATGGATCCTTCAAGGGAACTGATGAAGACTGCAGGCTAGCATGTTTACAAGGCTGTGGAGGTCGCGCAGGCCATCCTGCTCGCTGATTGGATCTTGCACATGTCCTTTCCCAAGATGTGGGGCTTACACATAGATGCCATGTTAAGCCATGCTATGTTTACCGTTGGTAGACATGTCTATGTTGGGACATGATATGGGCTGAAACTGGCAGCGAAGTGTAAAACCCCTGGGTTGTGGGCCTTACACTCCGCCGCCACAGTTTCAGCCCATACCATGGGCTTAAAATGGCCATCCATGTACACAGTCCCACATCTTGGGAAAGGACATGCGCAAGATCCAATCAGCGAGTAGGATGGCCTGCGCGACCTCACGCAGCCTTTGTAAGCATGCTAGCCTGTAGTTCCCTTCAAGGAGCAATGCATTGGAAAATAAACTGGGAAGACAATAAGCTGTGTCTAGTCTTCCAAAGGCCCATTGTGGAAAGGTTTGTGCAATCGATACCAAAAATTCATGTAGTATAGAAACATTTTAGTGTACTCAAAGTAAATAATTTATTATGTATATATACAGGCTATCTATATGAAAGTGACTGATTTGTTTGCATATATTTTCTTCTGAATTTAACACTAATAAATTTTCACAAAAAAAAAAAAAAAAATAATAAATAATAGATAAGGGGAGATGTCCTCTCGACATCTCTAAACTCCAAATTTGTTAAATGACAATAAATTTGTCATGGCACAAACTCAATCAAGTCTGAAGGTGGCCCCATCCACGCCAAGAATGGAGGGAGCACCAGATACAGTAAGATTTAAAAGACCTCCACGTTTCAGGGACCGCAGGTGGTGAACGCTCCATCTTCCAGAGGTGGAGGGATGGCTTCTGCTTACCCTCCCGCCGGACAGCAGATAGGCACCTGAAAAGCAGTATAGCCTGTGTTAGGAACTTCATTGATTAATAATACAATTATACAGCAGAACTGTACTTCATTTTGTAGTCCTACTCATCTCATTTCCCTCTTGGTCTTTAAAAAAAAAATCAAAAATTCTAACCATATCTTAAACACTAACTGTGATTGGCAATCATATGGAATCTGTCAAAAGAATCAGTAACACTACCACTGCCCTTGACAGTCATTGAAGGTATAATTTTCTTGACGTAAGTAGTTTTCTTCACAAATGTTTGCAAATATGTGTAAATTTGTTATACCAGTTCTTATTACCATAAAGACATCACTAAGTATTCTAAGAATCATGAGGTTCCTAGTATGAGTAAACATACATTAGTTGATGTTAGGTTGGGTTTTGAATGTCAAAACCCAACCTATGGACATGATAACCATCTTATAATGAAGCCTTTAATCTGTGGTTGCATTCGTAGGCACATTGGTCGTCAACTCATTTGAAACCTTACGTTAGAAAATTATTTGGTGCGAATACATAAGATTGGGTTCTATATATATCTAACTCAGTTTTACCAACCACAGACAAGTAACTTTGATAATGAATTAATTATCCCATACAATGATTAAAATAGATTGCCAATGTATACAGTATATCTACAGGAGCTTCAGATGTTTAGCAGGGTTAAAGGAAAGAGCCGGGACAGAGTTACCTTATAGCAGTGAATGGAGTACAGTCAGCAACATGGTACTTCAAGTGATGGTGGTGGATCTGTGATGTCCGCTCTGCATTGGTTGTGATCTGCAATAGTTTACATAAGTTAATCATCTTATGCCATTTTTATTGGTATTGCAATACAAAATGTATTACAAATTCAGAATTGTGAAAAAGATAAAATTATTTACATATATAAGGGGTCTTTCACCATCATTCAACTCCTATTTTGTTAAATGACATTGTTCAGAGCCGGCCCAAAGCATGAACAAACTAAACGGCCTCTTAGGGCCCTTACAGGCCCATCAGAGAGCCCTTAGAGTGCTTGAAATGTCCCACTACATAAGATGATTTTTTCTAAATCATGTCAATGGTGGTAATCATACAAAAGACAATATGTCAAATTGATACCACCGGTTTAGTTAAGTCATGCTGTTCACTTAATTATAGTAAAAGCACATTCTGCTGGTTCACTGTTACTGCTCAAGACAATGTTCAGTATGTCACTTAGTAATGTATCACTTTGAATATTGAAGTGCAAATTAACACAGCTTTCTCGAGTGTTTTGATGCCCATGAGGACCTTATAAGATCAACAACCTGCCCAACACTGATACAACTAATAAAATTGATAAAAGGTGTGTGCAATTTGTAGTATGTGATCACGCATTACGGGCCCAATCAATAGTATGTTATTGGTGGTGGGGCCAAGGAGCCAAGAATCAAATTTTGCTCAGGGCCCCAAAATAGCTCTGACATTGTCACGCCACAAACTCAAGTCTTGAAGGTGGCCCCATCCACGCCAAGTAATGGCGGCAGCACCAGATACAGTAAAAGTCAGAAAACTACCTCCACATTTCAGGGACTGCGCCGCAGAGTGGTGAACGGCTCCATCTTCCAGGAGGTGGAGGGATGGCCTCTGCTTTCCCTCCCGCCGGACAGCAGATAGGCACCTGAAAAGCAGTATTGCCTGTATTAGGAACAATTCTTCATTGATTAATACAATTATACAGCAGGATTGTGCTTCATTTAGTTATACTGCTCATTTATTTTCCCTCATGCTCACAGATATTAATTTCAAATTATGTAAATACTAGCCGCAAAGCCGCCCTCCGGGCGGACTTTTTGGCTAGCTCCTGCGGAGGGCTATTGGTGGGCCTTCGGCACCCTCGGTAAAATGGGAGGACACAGGGTTAGGATATGAAAATAAAGGGACGAGAAAAAAACTAGATTTGGATTAGATTAGATAGAGGATTGGAGTATGCAAAGAAGGAATGCACGGGCAGAAACAAATGAAAACTCTTCTGTTATGGCCACCTCTTTGAGAGTCCTTAGGAACAGGCGTCAGAGATAGATATATTGATCAAATAGTTGTAATATGAAGAAAAAAATATGGAGGTAAATCAAGGAAAACATTAAAATTATTCATAAAAAGGGGTAATGCAGTGGTCCTTTATAGACGCGATTGATATAGCAGGACTATGGTTGGGACTATAGCGGACTAGCATTTCCAAAAACCGCACCTCTCGTGACACTGAAACCCATTAAGAAAAAAAAATTTGTGTAGCAGCCCTGGTCCAAGACTAAGCATAAGCCACCCCTATTTAGGGTGGGCTTATGGGGAGGCGGTAGCGGAGCGGTTAGAGTCTCCGACTGGCATTCTCGGTGACCCGAGTTCGATCCCGGAAGAAACCCAAAACCTTTCTGCACCGTCGAGTGGCCTAAGAACACCCACATGCCCTGCCTATCAACTCTACCTTCGACTGCGAGTGCATTAGAGGACACAGGGGGGCGGCATGGGCCTCACAGGCGTCACTATAAGAAACCTGCCTGCGCCACCAACGGGCGAGGACCAACCATCAGAGTCCTCAAGTGAGCCTCCAGAGCCTACCATCCGAGCCCTGGGTCACCACTGCCTACAGGCGCTATAGGCACAAATGTATAAAAAACAACAAAAAACACAACAACTTAACTGCAGGGGGGCCGTTGTTAAACTAGGGTATTACCCAGCAAACACACTACGTAAACCTACGTTTTGAGAAGGTAGCGTGGTAAAGTTAGGAAAATTCGTAATATATACGTAAATCATACGTACACTCTTGAATTGTGTATTTTGTATTTAGATAGTGTTTGGTAGCGTCGCTACGATACGTTTTTTCAACGTAATTAAGACGTTATAGTAATACGTGTTTCTTCTACTAATATATTACGTAGTGGTTTACGTTTCAATTACGTATTTATAACATCATGATGTAACGTGATATTAAGGATTCAAAACGTTATATATACATAATGAATACGTGGATACAGATGTTAAAAATACGTAATTATACGTTAATATGAAGCTGTGTATGTTGTATTAGTAGTGTTTGGTTAGTTGCTACAATACGTTTTTAACGTAATGAAGACGTTACAGAAATACGTGTTCTTCTACTAATATAGTACGTATGGTTTNCCGGAAGAAACCCAAAACTTCTGCACCTCGAGTGGCCTAAGAACACCCACATGCCCTGCCTATCAACTCTACCTTCGACTGCGAGTGCATTAGAGGACACAGGGGGGCGGCATGGGCCTCACAGGCGTCACTATAAGAAACCTGCCTGCGCCACCAACGGGCGAGGACCAACCATCAGAGTCCTCAAGTGAGCCTCCAGAGCCTACCATCCGAGCCCTGGGTCACCACTGCCTACAGGCGCTATAGGCACAAATGTATAAAAAACAACAAAAAAACAACAACAACTTAACTGCAGGGGGCCGTTGTTAAACTAGGGTATTACCCAGCAAACACACTACGTAAACCTTACGTTTTGAGAAGGTAGCGTGGTAAAGTTAGGAAAATTCGTAATATATACGTAAATCATACGTACACTCTTGAATTGTGTATTTTGTATTTAGATAGTGTTTGGTAGCGTCGCTACGATACGTTTTTTCAACGTAATTAAGACGTTATAGTAATACGTGTTTCTTCTACTAATATATTACGTAGTGGTTTTACGTTTCAATTACGTATTTATAACATCATGATGTAACGTGATATTAGAGGATTCAAAACGTTATATATACATAATGAATACGTGGATACAGATGTTAAAAATACGTAATTATTACGTTAATATGAAGTGTGTATGTTGTATTTAGGTAGTGTTTGGTTACGTTGCTACAATACGTTTTTCAACGTAATGAAGACGTTACAGAAATACGTGTTTCTTCTACTAATATAGTACGTAGTGGTTTTACGTTTCAATTACGTACTTATAACATCATGATGTAACGTGATATTAGAGGATTCAAAACGTTATATATACATAATGAATACGTGGATACATATGTTAAAGATACGTAAGTATAACGTTTTTAGCACGTTTATAGCACCTTTAATTATTATTTTTTATTTACGATTTTGTGACGGAAATACATATGGTTTACATTTAAAATACGATTGCTTGGATGAAGAAATTTAATTTGAAGTAAATAGTAAATTTCAGGCAGGGCCCCAAGGTTATTATGCATGCACTGTTTCTTATTATAGTCTATGTAGAAACGTTTTCTATTAGGTTCATATTAGAGAAAATGTTAATTAATACGGTATACAATTATAAGTTCTAGTATATCAAACTGTATTATTTGTTATGCTTATTATATAATCAAATGTAATGATTTCAAACTTTTAAACGGTAAACTTAAAATATATTCAAAACTATAATCAATAAAAAAGTCACATACATGATATTATGGGATATTGGGACTACTTAGATTTTTAATTTTGTAGGATTCAAATATATCTGAAGGAGTATATATTTTCACATTGACCCAAGGATCAATAAGTAAAAGCTAACCTACTGTGGCAAGACATAATGATCACCTCATTAACAGGGTGGGCACTAGCTTACTGCCCTTAGTCACCTAACCACATCCTTTACCTTTCTTTTAATGCACATGCATAGGTTGTGAAAAGGTGATGGTACGTGATTAGAAGGTAGTACAGAGGTTGTAGTTACGTGCAAATGGTTGTGGCAATGTGCTTGCTGAAGGTAGTAGTAACGTAGCAAAAACGTAATGGGATGTAGCAAATAGGTTGTGAGAAGGTGATGGTACGTGATCAGAAGGTAGTACAAAGGTTGTAGTTACGTGAAAATGTGCTTGCTGAAGGTAGTAGTAACGTAGCAAAAACGTAATGGGATGTAGCAAATAGTAGCGTATTTTCGCGACCGCTCTGGCCCGGTCTGGACTGGGCTAGTCCAGGGCGGTCACTGTTTTTGCGAGGCAGTCTAGAACGGGCTAGCCCAGTCCAGTACGGTCCGACCCACATACCAGGACCACCTTGGACCAGTGTGGGGAGAACTGGCGCATGCGCACTACAGTCAGCGGGGAAGGCGACCAGGAGCTTCTCGTGCTGCTGATAAGACATGAAACACCATGATGGCCGACCATAAGACTAGTATCACAGGCGTGGTAGTTGTAAAGTCTTCAGCACAGGTTAAAAGGCGGACGACAAAAAGGATATTGAAAAGATGGACGCCTGCCGCCTCCACAGTTCAGTTCAGTACCGCCCACTCGATCCCCCAGCCAATAGGAACGACGAATGGGACGGGGCCAGTCTCGATGTATTTTCGCGACCATCAGTCCACCCTGACCCGGTCCGGACTGGACTGAACCAGGGCGGTGAACGTCACGAAAATGCGCTATAGGTTGTGAGAAGGTGATGGTACGTGATCAGAAGGTAGTACAAAGGTTGTAGTTACGTGCAAATGTGCTTGCTGAAGGTAGTAGTAACGTAGCAAAAACGTAATGGGATGTAGCAAATAGGTTGTGAGAAGGTGATGGTACGTGATCAGAAGGTAGTACAAAGGTTGTAGTTACGTGCAAATGGTTCGCTAAATGTTGTATAAAGGTTGTCCGTTACGTAGTGAAATACGTAGTTAGGACGTACCTGGGCGTCCACACAAATTCGTACTAGTTACGTATTTTTGCTACGTAAAAGTTACAAAACCGCTACCTTTATATTACGTAAAAAATACGTAACTGTGTTAGCTGGGTTATGGCTCCAACAAGCTGCCTGCTGAGCAGTGGCGTAGCTAGGTCTAGGTATATATCAATACGGGGGTCACGCTGGGGCTGGGGGGGCACAGCTGTGTATGGGGAGGCACTGTGGCAAGCGAAGCTCAGGGGCATTCTGATGCCACATAGATCGAAGGGTGTTAGGGCATATCGTCAGTCACAGGTCCAAGCAGGTTACGGCAGCCATGGCCAGTTGGCGGGGCACCTGAGGGACAATGTTCTCATGGGGTGGGTGGGAGGGGGCACATGCCCCATCGTAGCTTCGTCACTGGCTATAGCCGATCTGACGTTATATAAGGTAGAAAGAAAATGAGACAACAACCATTACTTTGCAGGCAGGACTAAACAACCTCAAATCACACTTAAGCTCTCCCTACCTCCCTCTTCAAATCAGTGGCACCGCCAGGAAATTTTGACTGGGTTGGCCAAGGTTGGATACAGATCTAGTGTGGGATGGCCATGGCATTGCCATTAAAAATAATGGTTGCATTTTCAGTAGACCTCTGATTCAGATATGGGGTGGCCAATGAGATTTCAGGGGTGGCCGTGGCCACCCCTTAAGCTAGATCCGCTACTGCCCACTCATTCCTCTCTTTCCCACTCCCTCCCTTTCTCTCTCTATTACCTTACGCTGCAGAAATATGAAGAAAAGCAACAAAATAAAGCGTTGTTTGGCCAAAAATAATCCTCTTCCTCCTTCCAGCCAGCTGCATGCACACACGCGTCCTATCTCCTTGCCGGCTCACTCGCGACTGCCGCTCGTTTCGGATAACTCAAGGAACTCAACTGCTTCGAAACACTAAACCTTTCCCTTATTTTCTTCCCACGCCCTTACCTATTGACCTTTGACCAATAATTCTTGACCTGTAACGTTATCCCAGTCTTAAACGTTAGTAAATGTGAGTTACTAATAATGTTGGTATAGTGAGTATTTTTTGAAAGTTTATATTGAAAGTATATATTATATAATAGCTAGTGCTTCGAACTCATTAACAGTGTCGCAGATGATTGTGGGTAGGATATAAGGTTGTTTTTTATACGTAGTTTGTGGGTTGTTAAAAGACTGGATTGCTTTGTTAGCAGTGGCGTAGCTAGGTATCTATCAATAGGGGGGGGGCCTGGGGGGGGGGGGGGGCACAAGGCAAGCGGAGCTCGGGGACCATTCTGATGCTACATATAGTCCGGCCGCTAAGGACCAGATTTCAAGAGGATGGGGACATGCCGGATAAAAGCACCAAATTTTGTTCAGGCATTCTACAGGGTCCTAGCTATGATTTTGAGAGGGGAGACAAACGATCCAATTACTCAGAAGCCTCTATGAACCATTTTTGTGATAACGGCTAATTTTCACTTAGAAAAATCTTAGATTAGATTCTTAAATTAGAAGACTATCCAGAAGCAAACTGTGGACCTTATCCAGGTCATCAGTGAGATGGGAAACCCATTCAAGGATGACACCCCAGAACTCCTGGCACTTGACACACGGAATGTCATCGACCATCCTGTTGTCAACACAGTCCGCACAGTAGAGCCTGTTGGCAAGAAGCAGTATGAGACATACAAGAAGTCAGTGTTGACAGATGCTACACACTCCATCCATGACCCAATTAAGAAAAACAAATTGCCCCTGTTCAGATCGCCAACACCAAAGACGAAGAGTAAGCAGGTCGGACAAGTGTCTATGCTGAAGGATGACGTGGCCCTCTTTTCCCGTCTCTACATAGTCACACAGCACCGTGATGGGGACCTGGACACCTTCTTCAAGCATGAGAATCACCCATACCCTCCTTCTTTGGCTGAAAGAGGGAAGCTGCGACAAGGGAAGAAGTCCGATCTCACCAACATTCTGGCCCAGAAGACGCAAAAGAAGAACCTCTGGCTCATTTGATGTTAGAGTGCTCGATGGTGCTGCTGTGGTACACCTCCTCCCAGTGACTGGCATCACTACATTTGACGATTATGCAAGTGGAGTGTTTGTTCCCCACATCATGGAAGGCAACTGGAAACTGGACTGGAACCTCTATGAGAGTAGATGTGGTATGGGACAGGTACCTGGACAACAGTATCAAAGAATCAACCAGAGAGAAACGGGGGAAAGGTGTACGAAGGAAGGTGGCAGGCCAGACCAAGGTCCCAGGCAATTGGCCCGATTTCCTGCGTGACCCCACAAACAAGGTAGAACTCTTCCAGTTCCTATCAGAGAAGATTGTATCCACTACCTTCCCAGACGGAAAGCAGGTCTTTGCAACATCTGGAGCCTCTGTAGTCTGCAGTGGCACTGACCACTCGATGCCGCCCATGTGACCACGAAGAGCAGACACAAGAATTGTGGTCCATCTACAAGATGCCCTAGAGAGTGGAGCACCACATGCTTGGTACGCACCGTGGATACTGACGTTCTTGTCATCCTCATCGGGAAGTATCACTTTCTAGCCAGCAAGTATCCATCGGCTGACATCTGGGTCGCCTTCGGCAGTGGCAAGAACTTCCTTTTCCTACACATCAATGCCATCTGTAGTACTCTGGGCAAAGAGAAGTCCACAGCGCTACCAGTGTTCCACAGCTTCACAGGGTGTGATACGACTTCTTCTTTCTTTGGAAAGGGGAAAAAGTCGGTTTGGGAAGCATGGGGTGCCTATACCGAAGTCACAGATGCCTTCAACTTCATCGTAGAACATCCACATGCACAAATCACCGTGGATTGCCAGGAGTTCCAGATGCTGGAACGTTTCCACAGTCGTTATATATGACAAGACCAGCCCTCTGGTGTCGGTGAATGAAGCAAGAAAGGAACTGTTTCTGCCAGAAAAACAGAACGATGGAGAACATTCCCCAACTCAACAGGCCCTGCTGCAGCACACCAAGCGTGCAGTGTACCAGGCTGGCATCTGGACAACCTGTCACCAGGCCCAACAACAGACACACAACTGCTGAAGGCTGCGGTGGACACTGGATGCAGAAACAAAGTCCTGGGTTCCTGTCTGGAGCTCGCAGCCTGCGGCAGCAAAGGCTGTAAGTGAACTTGTGAAGTGTGCCTGCAAAGTGCTGCAGGTTGTGGCGGGAGATGTTCATGCAAGAAAGCCAGCTGGAATGCCACCGAACTGTGCAGCTGCAAATGTGAGAAGTAGACACATAATTACAATATGAATCATACCTGCATTGTGATACTGGTGCTTAACAAAGACATGGCATTCCTGCAGCTGTACAGGAAGAACATGATTGTTGTATAATGAGCTTAATGAATACTTATTTTCATAATGCACCGTCAGTAGATTAACCACTGTCATTTTTGAATTGCAAGGAGTATGTTTTAATTCGTGTTCTGCTAATAAACTACATGGCATTTCGCGATGTCCGCAGGGGAGTTTAAAGTCGAATAAATATTGAATTTATGTTTTTTTGACAGCCATATTGGAATATTTTGTTCTGGAGTTATTAAATAATAATAATAAGATAACTTGCATCCAATAAACATTATCCTTATGACTATTCTTTTAAAAAACCCATTTACCCTAATTTCCACATGCGGAAATGTCAAAATAATAAAGAAGCGTTCCTTATAGCCATCTGAGTGATGGGATCATTTGTCTCCCCTCTCAAAATCATAGCTAGGAGCCTGTAGAGTGCCTGAAAAAATGTTGGTGCTTTTATCCGGCATGTCCCCATCATTTCACTAAGCTGCCGGACTAATAGAAGGGATCGAAGGGTAGCTATATAGGCATATTTTAAAATCAGATCAGTGGTGGGTGTTAGAGCATTAATTTTGTATACATAATACGGCAGCCATGGCCAGTAGGGGGGCACCTGGGGGGGCACATGGTCCCCCATAGCTACGCCACTGCTGCCGAGACGTGCTTTGCTTTGATTGGCCATAAACACGGTGATTATCCATTATTGGTAAGAAAGGAACATTGCGTATTAAAGTTTTCAAACACCACACCCTTCACCGCCCATTAGCATGCGCCAAACTCAAAGCAAACACGCGCACATAGGTAATGGCAGTCAGGCTTGACACAAGTAAGCTGTAAACTTATTAAAATATTTTAAATAACAGTATAAAATTAAACGGTTAATATGCAGTATCAATTAATAGGTACTCCCTAGTGACCAATACCCTCCTGACATAACAAGGGGGGCTGCATCCCCCCCCAGACTCTCCTACTAGTTCACTAACCTAACCTGGGCATTGATTACGAAACCTAACCTCGCAGGATGAGGGGGGGGGTCGCCCACCAGACCCCCCTTCTAATATTTTTTCATTTCCGACGGCTGTTATAGGACAAAACGTTCAGGGTACTTAAAATCACCGATCGTGTATTGGTTATAACTGCACTTATACCAATTAAACAATTACATTGCACCAAACACGCACAATACCTTGTTCACAGTGAAGAAACACGTGATTCCGCAGACAAGGAAGTTAGGGAGGGAGACAGAAAGGGAGGCGCTGATTGATCATCTAATATTACGTCATCAACTATACCCTTCCGTCTTTCCGACTTTCGTATACAATATCTTTTCGTCCAATAAATTGTCTCCAATTCCCTTACCCAGCCCGTACCACAACCTCTCATCACCTATACAGTAACCAGTTAGCAACATCCTCGTCTTCACTCCAGACATCGTGGGCACATTTCTCAATCTCTTTCCTCTCTGTGGTGGTTCTCCGCAGCCCATCACAATCACCTCTCTTAACCTCCCTCCCTGCCTCACTTTCTCAAGCTATAACAAAGCCACATACTTATATACTTACTCCTCGACACAGGTACCAACAAAAACTAGCTTCTTCTTTTTGGCCACGTCTTAGGACGGGCGCACACACACACACCAAACAGTAAAACATAATCGGCGAGGTTACCACACATGACGGCGGTGCAAGGCAACCGTCGTTGCCTTTGGCTCCCCGTTGGCGGTGCTGGCAACCGTCAACATCAACGACTTGGATAGTGGGATTAATTAGCAGTGATATCAGCAAGTTTGCTGATGATACTAAGGTAGGTAGGATTATTGGATCACAGTCTGATGTAAACATATTGCCGGGAGACTTAGATAAACTTAACGAGTGGGCAGTCAGATGGCAGATATGGAATTTAATATTGATAAGTGCAGCGTTATGAATGTTGGTAGAAAAAACCCTGGTAATAGATACACCATAAGCAATGTATCGCTGATAAGATCAGAAGGTGAAAAAGATCTTGTAGTGAGGGTGAGCCCAGACCTTCGACCTAGGAAACAATGTATTGAGGCCAGAAATAGAGCTAATAGAGTATTAGGATTCATTACCAGAAGTGTTAAAAGTAGAAGTGAAGAAGTTATTCTAAAGCTTTATCTGGCTCTAGTCAGGCCTCACCTATACTATGCAGTCAGTTTTGGTTTTCCATATTACGGAGGATATAGCCTTGTTAGAAACAGTGCAGAGAAGGATGACCAAAAGATACAAGGGATGCGTAACTTTAGTTATGAGAAGAGATTGAAGTTATTAAAATTTTCACTCACTCGAGAGACGCAGAAAAAGGGGCGATCTGATAGAAGTTTTTAAGTGGATTTAAAAAGGGTTTAATAAAAGGGGAGGGAAAAGTTCTTACGGTTTTTAACCAGGGTAGATAAAAGTAACGGATTCAAGCTGAAAGCGTAGATTTAGAAAGGAAACAGGGAAAAACTGGTTCACAATAGGGTGGTGAATGAGTGGAATGGTCTCAGTAGACAGGTAGTTAGTGCGGAGTCATTAGGGAGCTTTAAAGAGGAGCTGGATATATGGTTCATAGATGGGGATGAAAGGTGGATGTAGGTAGTGTTAGGTGACAGGAACTACCACGTGTAGGCCTCGCGGCCTCTTGTAGTTTCCTTATTTTCTTATGCTCTTATGTTCTAAGGCAAACGCTCTCGAGACTCGGCGCTCCACCCAGGGCCATCACGTGATCCTGAATGATGGCTGATGCGGCTCCAAGGCAAAGACTGTATACTAAAAAAAGACGGGAAATATTCCTATCCAACATAGCAAATAAGTGTAGCCAGAAAAATGCCAGATAGCACCCGATTCTTGTGTTTAGAGCGCCATCTATTGAGTGGACGAAAAACTACCTCAGTGGTTCCAAATATTGCTAGCCTTTTATTTTCTATTATTTCAGGGAAAATATTAGATATATTAAGTGAAATTGGGGTCATATATGTATGCACACAGTACAACGTAGTGTAGTGTCGTGGTCAGGGAAGCGGTACTAGCGGTAATATTTCGGTGGAGGAGCAGGAGCATACACGTCTTGTCACCACCACGGTAGCTCAAAGAGTGGATGACTGGACGTCCGAGTTGATTCAAAGCAGAGAGCTTCCCCGAGAGGTGTCACTCGGGTGATTTAACATGGCGCGCCATTTTGATTTCATGGACGGCAGCGATCCTAGCGGACGGGGGGGCTCTGACAGTCGCCCGTGCAGAAAGAGGGGGAATCTCATCTCCTTTTGGTGATGATGGGGTGATAATGGAAGGTGGGAGAGAGGGACGGAAAGGAGAAATAAGGAGTAAAGAAGATAGTCAGAGGAGAAACTGACGAGGAAAGAAAGAAGGAATCAAAGAAGGGAGGGAATTCCTCCACTCACCCATTACCCATCACCCCACAGGGCCCACACCCATTCACTCACCCATTACCCCACACGCGTTACCCATCTTCCCCCACCCACTCACTCACCCATTACCCATCACCCCACACCCATTCACTCACCCATTACCCATCACCCCACACCCATTCACTCACCCATTACCCATCACCCCGGACCCATTCACTCAACCATTACCCATCACACCACACCCATTCACTCACCCATTACCCATCACCCCACACCCATCCAGAATTAGGTTAGGATACGAACAAGAGAACATACGTAATATAAACGGCAAAACCAACAACAGAGGAATGGCTACATGTGCGGCAATCAGCATTAAAGAACACAGTCACCGATTTCCTCTCACTCATTATACTCTGTTATTGTTTTTTACGACGTGAAAAATCCTGACCTCTTGCTACTTACTGACTGATATTTGATGCCAGGAGAAGGGAATACTATACGCTTCTTCTAAATTTCAGTTGTATTCTATCATAGTTAACCATAATATCAGGCAAACATAGGCATCATTCTAAGCATGAGACTTTAAGATAGAATGGAATTTTCGCATGGTAAAAAAAAGAAAGAAAAAAAAAGACTATAATTTCTCCCTAACTCACCCATCACCCATTCACTCACTTACCATCGTTGTGCCAGTTAAGATTTACCCATTACCCATCAACCATCATCCCCCACCCATCACCCATCACACCCCTTCCATTACTCATCACCCCCACCCATCACCTCCCACCTATCACCCATCACACCCCACCCATTACCCATCACCCGCCACCCATTACCCATCACCTCCCACCTTTCACCCATCACACCTCACCCCCCACCCATTACCCATCACACCCCACCCATTACCCATTACCCATCACCCCCCACCCATCATCCATCACACCCCACCCATCACCTATCACCCCCACACATCATCCATCACACCCCACCCATCACCTATCACCCCCACACATCACCCATCACACCCCAACCATCACCACCCATCACCCCCCAACCATCACCCATCACACCCCACCCATCATCCACATATATTTGCGTCTTGAGGGTATTGAAAAGGCACAGCACCGGAACACAGTAATTATATTTTGACATGCGTCCCCCCCGTCCGCTAGGATCGCTGCCGTCCATGAAATCAAAATGGCGCGGCCTGAGTGACACCTCTCGGGGAAGCTCTCTGTTCAAAGATGTTGTTGTTGTTGTTGAAGGGCAGTGATGCCGAAGTCGACGATATTCGCCCTGGTGTACAGCCGTGAAGTAATCACAGTATGATTGCACAGGAGGTATATACTGACTACTGATTTTGCAACGGCACCACTTAAAGTGCTTAATTACGGAATTTATTTAATTTCTGCCCACAATATAGTTCCTTGGTGTCTATTTTGACATGATGATATTCTAATATGACTATTCACCTTTACATGGTGTTGTAACATCAACGACTTCATCCGTATATGTTGATTTCCAGGCAATGCAGTAAAACATGTTTCTTAACCCTTTCACGCACGGTGACGCGATCACGTCAAAACGGGCCCGTCTACATCTGAGCTTTTGACGCGAATTGCGTCAAAAAATATTAAAAAATTCGCCAAAAATAAAGTATTTATCAGAATCGCGTCAAAATTTACTGCGTCAAAGATCCAAGCTAGGCCTATAAATAAACTAATTGCCAACTCGCTCGTGAGGGTGGATTTGAATGATAAGGGCTTGTATCCCAGCTCACTCCCAGCAGCAGCCTGTCAGCGCAGACTGCCCGTCCCTTTAAAACGTGTCCCGAGCCGGGTAATATTAAGCCATACTTGTAGCCTAATCCGTCTACCAACATGTGTTTCAGTTTTCCTCCATTTTCTCAAGAACTACTGGCCATATGAAATTCTAATTGGTAGCGTTGGAATCCTCATAAAAATCCGCTTTTATTGGCATATAAACCATAAAAAGTTGACTCAGGAAGTATCGAGCTACGAAGTGGGTGAACGTATGTATTTCTTATTTCTCTTTACTCAAGGTTTTTTCTAAGTCGTTAAACTCCGCTATTTATTTGCATTTCTTGTTATTTTTGTCTTTCATAAAGTAGAATAATCTCTTGCGAAACCAACGATATATAATAATGCCAGGAAAAAAGAATAATCGTGGTTGAAATTGATAACATAACCAAAACATTCACCGCAGAGTCAAGCCATTACGCGCGGCCCCTTAAGGCCCCCATACACGGTGCGATCTGGTCGTACGACCATCGGACAGATCTGGGGCCAGATCCAGCAAAAAAGTGTAAGTCAAGCGGTGTAAGTATGGTGTAAATGCTACTCCGGCGCAACCCTCGCCCCCCTCTTGCGCCGAGGCTGTTTGAATAATCCGCCGAGATGGACTTGCGCCGGGGGCAAGGAGGAGTATCTCGGAGTATCTCCACAGAGACAGCTGATTGGCTGGCGAATACATTGACGTCATCCTCGCTAATAGCGAATCACAACAGTGTTTATATCATCTATTCAGATCTATCAGCCAATCACAAGGCTGTCACGTGATAAATAATGTTTACAAACATTAATCAGCTGATTACTCAGCTGGCATCTGGGTTGACACAACAAATCGATGTATCATGTTTAAAGCGATAAGGAAGGGTTTGATGATGATAATTGAAGAATTTCGTCAGTTATTGACGCAGCTGACATGGATCTCTGCTGTAACCAGACAGCTCTCTCGCGGACTACCCCGAGCAGACAGCTGTCTGCTAGTGCTTATAGTGTTGGCCGAAACCAGCACCCCGGGAGGCGGGTTACAAACCCCCGGCTAACACCCAGTACCCATTCACTGCTGGGTGGACAGGGGCTCGGGTTTTAAGGAAACAGCCCAACTGTTTCCGCTCCACCCGGGGATCGAACCTGGGACTTCTCGGTTGTGAACCGAGTATGCTTCCCCTACACTAAGGGGATACAGTTGATTCGGGCCGCCAGTTGAATCAGGCCGCCTATATTAAATGCATACTGGACGAGTTTCGCGGTCGTTTTCAGAGACACCGACTACTTTTTCTTGGCCTACAATAGGTGCTTGTTCTAACGGAGATAGTTTTATTTTGCGCAAAAAAAAAAAAAAAAAAAAAATATGAAAAAAATTAACTTAACCTAACCTTATAGGTTTCAATGAAACCTAACTAACCTATAGGTTTTAATGAAGCCTAACCTAACCTTAAAGGTTTTAATGAAACCTAACCTAACCTTAACCACAAAGTATCCTTTTTTTTTTTTATGGGTTTGCGCAAAATAAAACTGTCTCCATTAGAACAAGCCCCTATTGTAGGCCAAGAAAAAAAAATCGTGTCTCTGAAAACGACCGTTTAACTGCCCTGTCTGCTGGGTATGCATGCTACTTTATACTAGTTTTATTTTGCGCAAAAAAAAAAAAAAAAAAAAAAAATATGAAAAAAATTAAACTTAACCTAACCTTATAGGTTTTAATGAAACCTAACCTAACCTTATAGGTTTTAATGAAAGCTAACTTAACCTTAAAGGTTTTAATGAAACCTAACCTAACCTTATAGGTTTTAATGAAACCTAACTTAACCTTAACCACAAAGTATACCTTTTTTTTATTTTTTATGGGTTTGCGCAAAATAAAACTATCTCCATTTAGAACAAGCCCCTATTGTAGGCCAAGAAAAAAAAATCGGGTGTCTCTCTGAAAACGACCGTTAAAACTGCCCTGTCTGCTGGGTATGCATGCTACTATAGGCGGCCCGAATCAACGGTACCCCACTAAGGAGTTACCATTGACAGTACAGATTGACCAGAAATAGACAATTTGGAGGCAATAATTAAGGCGCAGACATCCTGATTGACTTTTAATAAATATTTCTAGGGCAATAATGGGCCAGCCATCCTGATTAACCTAATATTCAGGGACAAAAAGGGGCAGACATCATGGTTGACCATATAATCATATAATTCAAGGCGTTAAGAGGCAGACATTCTGAGTTACCTAATCGAGTGACCTATTCAGGATAATGAGAACGGTACCTGGTACTCTCGTCTACCGAAATTCTCGTCCTGACACAATCCGGGAACTCTCGCCGAAGGTAATGGTTAGGTTAGTAGGATATTAAGGGAAAGATACCGGTAAAAATGAACGAGGACTGCGCGGTCATTTTCTGAAACACTGACTAGATTTTCCTTGCCTAAAATTAGTGCTTTTGGTAAAAATGGATGAGGACTGCACGGTCATTTTCTGAGACACTGACTAGTTTTTCCTTGGGTAAAATTAGTGCTTTTGATAAAATGGACGAGGACTGCGCAGTCATTTTCTGAAAACACTGACTAGATTTCCTTGCTAAAATTAGTGCTGTGGTAAAAATGGACGAGGACTGCGCGGTCATTTTCTGAGACACTAACTAGTTTTTCCGGTAAAATTTCTAGTGTTTGCCATACTCTCCCACTAACCCCCAAGCAAGTTTGGGCACCTGTGGAATGCGGGGTTTTTCGGGTGGGGGAGCAAATAATGCGTCGGAGACACGTAATTTAAGAATTGTGTAGAGGAGACAAACTCCCTAGATCTAAAGTAATTTCCTTATATCTAGAGAAATTGCCTAACCAAAATTAACCTAACCTAGCGGGGGGCTTGACCCACGATAAACTAACCTAACCTAACCTAAATCTAACCAAATCTAACCTAACCTAACCAATATAACCTACCCTAATCAATAATACCCTAACCAAACCTCCTATATGGTTGGGGACCTCTGGAAGGGGAGGTTGTGTCTGTATGAGTATTAGTCTAAGACAACTATATCATTTCTACAATATGTATATAAGTTTGGTAAAATTCTAGTGTTTGCCCATACTCTCCCACTTCCCCAAAAAGTTTGGGCACCTGTGGGAATGCGGGGTTTCGGGTGGGGAACAAATTATGCGTCGGAAACACGTAATTTAAGAGTTGTTTAGGGGGTGAAAATTCCCTAGATCTAGGGTAATTTCCTTATATCTAGAGAAATTTGCCTAACCAAAATTAACCTAACCTAGCGGGGGGCTTGACCCACCGATAACCTAACCTAACCAAATCTAACCTAACCTAACCTCCTAGCGGGGGGGGGGTTGGGGGGGTTCTCAACACTTCAGTCATCATTCTGTGACGATCGTCAGGTTCACACGTCTCTGGACTCAGAAGAAATCCAATGAATTTTCCCTAAATCTAGAGATTTTCTTAAATTTCCATAACTCAAAAAGTATGTGGTTGCGACACATATTTTGTACCCCAGCCATATCCTGCATTCACCCAGTCCCCAAGCTTGTTTGGGGGAGAGGGGGGAGTATGGGCAAACACTAGAATAATACCATAAGTTTTAAAGGTTACGCGGAAGTGCATTAATACTGTACAGTATACTAAACAAAAAATAATATGGAAAACGCATGTGGTAATGGCGGTAGTGACCGTGCAGTTATCGTCCATTATAACTGAAACACCAACCGAGAAGTCTTGCCGACATAAAAGTTTTCAGCGAGTTCCACTTGTAATAGGTGCAAATGAAAGAATAAAAGGTATTTCGTTATTGGACAAGTTTTTCGCTTGTCCCAAAATAATTTAAAACTACACTTCAATACAATACCGGGAGGTCCCGAAGATACGAGCAGTTAGGTTCCACCTGGCATACTCGTAAAGCGAAATCTTGTATAACGAAACACATAACTAATGGTAAAATATAGGTTTGGTTCCAGGACCCATCAATAAAAAAGAAAAGCATTTTTTTCAAGCTAAAATAAACTATAGCAAACACAAGAAACACACAGCGACTATATTACCCACACTGTATTACCTATTCCGTAGAAAAAGCATTCTGAAAGAGAAAATAGCACACAAAATAACATAACTGCACATTAATTAAACAAAAAACATGCATAACACTCACAAGTGGTAATATTGTGTGGGGAGACAGGAAGCTGGCATGTAGCCAGCTGAGAGTCAATGTTTTCTCATTCAGATGAGATGCGCAGAGACGAGTTTGTGGGCAGTGGAAGAGGTCTGCGCACTCCTCCCTTGTCCCTTACCTACCCTACCCTCTCGAGTCTATTGTATCACGCGGCAGCACCGAGGATCTTTCCTCTTCCCCAAGTGATCAATGGGAGGAGGAAGAACTCTAACCCAGTCATCCCTGCAAACGCAGTCACCCCTGTTTTCTCAACGAGGTTCGAGAGAAACAGGGGTGACTGCGTTTGCAGGGATGACTGGGTTAGAGTTCTTCCTCCTCCCCTTGATCACTTTGGGAAGAGGAAAGATCCTCGGTGCTGCCGCATGATACAATAGACTCGAGAGGGTAGGGTAGGTAAGGGACAAGGGAGGGGTGCGCAGACCTCTTCCACTGCCCACAAACTCGTCTCTGCGCATCTGAATCATTGTACATCGTTCAGGGATGTGAATTTTTGTAGGGCAAATTGTCGTATCGAGCCACCAGAATTATCATATTTTCAGATTGATTATCGTACAACCTTAGGTAAAATCATATAGTCAGTAAATGACTTTATAATTTTAGTAAATAACTTGTAATTTACTTTAGTAAATAACTTGTAATTTACTTTAGTAAATAACTTGTAATTTACTTTAGTAAATAGCTTGTAATTTACTTTAGTAAATAACTTGTAATTTACTTTAGTAAATAACTTGTAATTTACTTTAGTAAATAACTTGTAATTTACTTAGTAAATATAACTTTGTAATTTAATTTAGTAAATAACTTGTAATTTACTTTAGTAAATAACTTGTAATTTACTTTAGTAAATAACTTGTAATTTACTTTAGTAAATAACTTGTAATTTACTTTAGTAAATAACTTGTAATTTACTTTAGTAAATAACTTGGTAATTTTACTCACCCCAGTTTGAATGTCGTAGCATTGGATTTTCGACCTCGTATATTGAAAATAGACCCTAATTTACACATCTCGTATAATCGGATTCGTGTATACCGAATGCTCGTATAACGGGACCTCCCTGTACATGGACATTGGTTACGTAACATGTCCAAAACCCCAGACTCCCCCAATCACTAAACTAACCCCCGCTATTCGGTCCCTGAATTCACAAACACGGGTAAAAGCTGTTTAAATATATAGATTGGATACTGTTATGTTAATAAATAAACTTGTAACTGTCGCTTAATAGGAACTCTCGCCGACGTAAAAAAAATGGAACATTCTCCGACGGTGGCGAGCATTCCTTCCGTTCGGGGACTGTACCATTAAAGGCTAGCAAACGTGACCTAACTACCATTCAGGGGCAATGAGGGTCAAGCGTCCTGAGTGACCTAACCATAGTGCAAGGTCACTGAGGGGCAGGCATCAGAACAAAAGTTTCATTCTCAAAAACGTCCAAATTACGATATAGTGAAACAACATTAATCTAGCCGCGGGATGCCAGGCTCGCCTCGTCCCACAACAATTCTGCTCACAGGACTCCGCTAGTGGTCTAAAAAACTGGTGCTGCCCAATAACGAACTATTACAAAAAAAAACACCGAAGGCAGTACCTACACGGCTGAGGCGGCCTCCCACCAAGGCTTGTATCTCCTAAACATTTGTAAACACACGCCGCTGCCGACTACCAATAGGCTTATATTTCAATCCTTACCTCGGTGGTAACGTCTATTAGGCATAATAAATGACATTTTATTTATATATATGAGATACACCTTCTCTACACCTCCTCATCGAGGTGGTGTAAATCTACGCCATAATATTGGCCCTGTGACGTCACGGAAATGGAGTAAGTACGCTTGCTGGATCCAGCCAGGGAGGGTTGGCGCAGACTTGCACCGAGGGGTAAAGT
Source organism: Chionoecetes opilio (assembly GCA_016584305.1). Lineage (NCBI taxonomy): Eukaryota > Metazoa > Arthropoda > Malacostraca > Decapoda > Majidae > Chionoecetes > Chionoecetes opilio. The sequence goes on from JACEEZ010016061.1 coordinate 53,491, forward strand.
CTGGCGTTGTGACGTCATCGATTTGGCGCAGATGTAGCTCCTGATCCAAGAAAGTTTTCGAAAGAGGAGTATCTCAGACTTACACTGACATACACCGGCGTATGTGTTTGCTGGATCTGGCCCCTGGTTGGATCCAACCAGATTTGATCGTGAGTGGGGTGATTTTGGTCTGTCCGACCGATTGACAGCTGGTCGGATGCGACCAAGTAGTGTTTGGTTTTTAGATCCGACAGATCATCCGGTTCAGACCGGATCGCACCGTGAGTGTGCTGGTCGTGAGGCCAGCCGTCAGTTTCGCCACTGACAGCGTCGCGAGAGGACTACCAAGATGAATTGTTTCTCTAATGAGAAGCACTTTTGGACAGAATTCATCCAATTATATAGAAACTGAATGTTTGTGGGAAATAAAAAGCAGAGTAAATGGATACATTTAAGAAAAATGCAGCTTATGAAGTATTGGTAGAGAAACTCGAGGAGCGGGACAGTGAGCGACAGTGAGGCTAATGTTGAAACAGTAAAAAAAAAAACAACGATATGAGAAGTGTGTGCCGGAAATATATTAAGAAAATAATTTCTGTGAATAGCCTCTGTAATATATGTAAAATATTTTTGTAATGTATGTAATGTATGTAAAATAATAGCCTCTATGAAATTTGGTGTGAACGCGGATGATGTTTACGCTCCTCAGTTGTGGTATCAGATTCCATCAAAAGTAATTCGATCCTCGTTGCATAGACCCATCATGGGAACCGCTCTCCACCGTTTCTATCACCAACTGAACTGGTCTTGAGGTGCGGTCGGATCGTTAGTGGGTGGTAGGAAATCCATCGGATCAGGTCTGTCGGATCAGATCGTACGACCAATCGTACCGTGGATGGGGGCCTTTAGAGAGCCCCAGACTGATGTCGCAGTGGACGGAAAAACTTATTAAACTTTTCGTGCGTGAAAGGGTTAATCTACACATCTGCATTGTATTTCACACTTCGTGTCTTTAGAATAGTCATAGCTCAATTGACGCTAACGCCCTCATCTAGAGGACGAAAGAACTAAAGAGTAACCAGTTAGCCTTTACTACACCTTATTTTGAAGCTTTCCAGTCTTTCATTAGTATACCGTCTTTGTCCAAGGCTCCAGGCTGTCTGCCACATCACGAAACGTGCTGTGCTCTGATTGGCTGATCACACCCTCCATCGTTTGTGCACAGGCGCCAAATCCGGCGTCACACCGGCCACCGCTTCCCTGCGCATGCGCTGACCCCTAACACACACGCACAAAGGCAGGTCACCTCAACAGTAAAGAAGATCTTGGAAATTAATAATTGATGCTGGCATGAATGGCCGCCCAGGTAATATGGGGTTAGAAATACTCCTTGTGATGAGAACTAAACGTTTAGTATACCTATACCTAAGAACCACCGATCGTGTATTGGTTGAATCTTTATATAAGTGTAATGTCACTTATACTTCTTGTTCTCCAATCTGCCAATTTTATTTTCCATCAATCAATATTTCCAAATTCTTCAACTTGTCGCTGACTTCGAGATCTGTGTCTCTGATTTTTTCTGGTGTGTTTTTATTCCATCTTATTGGGGTTGGAACACAGAAGGGCTGGGGGTGCGGCGCGATGTTTATTGGAGACTTAACCTCTAATTACAGAGAGCTGACAGGACGACTGGTCACTGCCTCGCCGGAGTCACAACTGCCCGCCTCGGGTGACGCTGATGTGTGGCGGGAAGATGAGGGTTGCCACACACCCCCACACTCCCCCCCCCAATTACACAAATAGCTCACCGTGGGCGGTGTAATGATAAAACAGAAACATTTGAAAAAGAGTGAAACGAGGGATACAAACACATTTTGTGATATGTATGGCACTCAGTGTGTTGCCTGAGGGGTGGCGTTACCTAACATGTAGTCCAGCAGGTGGCGTGGTGCCCCGTCTGTGGCGTTGAGGCCTTCCTTGGCTGGGCGGGGTGGCGCCAGGCATCGCTGTTGTCCCGTCGTCGTGCGCCTGAACGCACGTGAGAGGGCGCAGGTGGCGCCGGTTCCTGATGGTGGTGCGCCCGCTGCCGTTCAGCCGCACCAAGTACTGCCTGGGTGCCGTAGTCTCCAGGACAGTGCCTGCGTGATCCCAGCGCCCACTGCCGGGGTTTAGGATGCGGGTCCGTAGGCCGGGTGTGAGGGGCTCGAGGTTGTGGGCTGTTTGGTCATGCCGGGAAGCTGCACTGTCCCCAGAGCGGGCCATGGCCCGTTCGCGCTCCCGCAGCAGCCACGCCCATCGCTCGCTCACCTCATAGAGCGACGCGTCCACAGGTATGGCGTCCCGCAGCTGACGTCCTGTGATCAGCTGGGCTGGGGAGGCTTCGGAGCCCTGCGGGGGGGTGTTGAGGTACTGCATGATGGCCCATGCAGCGGCGTCGGTGTCCAGGGAGCCGTTCCGGCCAGTGTTGCCGCGTAGCAACCTCTTGGCCCCTTTGGGACTGCCGCCTCTGCGCGGCCGTTAGACTGGGGGTAATGTGCTGATGAGACCCTCAGCCGCACACGCCAGGTGTCGAGGAAGCCCCTGGATTCCTGGCTGCTGAGGTTCGTTCCCCCATCGCACGACAGCTCCTCTGGGATGCCGAAGCGCTTGAACCATCATCGGAACACCGTGATGAGGCGTGCACTGGTGGCGTCGCCTGACAGGTGCTCCACTTCGAGCCATCCCGAGAGCCTGTCAGCGACGGCGATATAGGTGTGGCCGTCCAGTTGAAATAAATCAGCCACCACCTGCTGGAATGGGTACTGCGGGGGCGGGGTGGGCAAGAGGGTCTCTGCGGGGCTGGAGGGGGCGTGCGTATCGCATACCGCACATTGGCGCCTCTTCTGTTCCACCTCCGCGTCAATCCCTGGCCAGTAGACTGACTGCCTCGCCCTGCATAGCATTGAGTCCCTGCCCTGGTGCCCCGCATGAAGGGTTCGCGAGGACCTGCACGCCTCAGGGCCGCAGGTAGACCAGCCGCGGGTGTTTTCTCGTCACAGGTGTAAAGGACGATGTTCCCTTGGCAGGAGAAGTGGCGCCGCATCTTGAAGTACTGGCGGAGGGCGAGCGGCTCCCAGTCCTTTCGTTCAGCCCAGCCGTCATTGGCTACGCATTCCCGCAAGAGCCGGTACTCCTCGTCCCGTGCAGCCTCTTCCTCCACTTGATGAAGGTCCACAACATGCCCCACCTCGTCCTCGGCTGCCGCGGCCGTGGCAGCGGTCATGGCTGCGCATACCAGCTCTTCATCGTCTTCGTCCGATCCTTCTGGCCCACCTGACAGGATCGGGTAGCGCGACAAGGCGTCTGCCGCGCAGTTGGTGTCGCCCTTCAGGTACTTGATGCGGAAGGTGAACATTAGCGTCTTCTCTTTAGGTGAGGATCCGGGGGTTGGCTATGTCCTTTAGTTCCTTGTCTCCGAAAATCCTTGTAAGGGCCTTGTGGTCTGTGACGAGCGTGAGGTTTTTGCAGCCAAGGAGGAAGAGGCGTGCCTTCTTTAGGCACCAGGCGATGGCAAGCGCTTCCCCTCGAGGGTGCTGTAGTTCCTCTCGGCCGCTGTGAGATTGTCGGCTGCCACAGAGCACAAGTTTCCACCCGCCAGGGCAGCATAGCGGCGACTTCTCCGAGACACACTCGCAGTACTGCTGCAGGACAAGGAAGCCAATACCCTGGCGGCTGTAGTCAGTGAGGACTGCTGTAGGGCGCGACACATCATAGAAGCGCAGTCCCTCGGCTGCCAGTCGCCCAATAGTGTCTTTGGCGGAGGTGAAGAGCGCCTCCAACTGCTTGTCCCAGTACACTGCCTTCCCACCCGGTTTCTTGAGTAGCTCCCTGAAGGGCTCCATGACAGGGGCGACCGCCAGGAAGGGCGCGACCTGGTTGACGAGGCCGAACCATGACCGCACGTCAGTCAGGGTGGGCTGGGCGGGCATCTTGAAGTCGGTTATGCTGTTGACGAGGTCGCGGCTTGGCTGGTACCCTTCCCAGCCCAGGAGGTAGCCGGCAAAGGTGACGCTCCTCCTGCAGAAACGGACTTGTCAGGTCGCAGGGTGACAAACCCCTCTCCATGCACCTCTGGAGAAAATTGTATGTGTGCCAGAAGGCGTCGCTGACGCTGCTGTCGTGGAGTAGAGTGTCGTCCACGCACTTGAGCTTCCTGGGCACGTCGGTGATGGTGTCGTCAAAAGCTTTGTGAACGCGTCCTGCGAAGCGCAATGGCCCATGGGGGTGCGGCGGTACTGGTAGCGCCCCCAGGGGGTGATGAATGTTGTGAGCTTGCGGCTCTCCTCGTCGAGGGGGACCTGGTGGTAGCCCGAGTATGCGTCCGCTACGGTCTTAAATGTATGTTTGGGCACGCTAGAGACGAGATCGAAGGGCGGTCTGGTGTGGTGTGTCTCTCTGAGGCTCGCACGGTTAAGGCGCTGAAAGTCGACCGTGCGACGGGGCCTTCCGTCCTTTTTTGGCACTACCACCATTCTGAAGCACCACTCGGTGGGCTCGCCTGCGGGCACCGCCTCAATGATGCCCTTGTCAACATCGTCGTCCAGCTGTCGTCGTACCTCGTCAAAGAAGTGGAGCGGGACTGAGGCTGGGACGTGGACTGCGTGGGGGCGTGTGTCGGGCCGTAGGTGGACGTGGTGAGGCGGACCGCTCATCTCTGGTAGCGGCGTGCGTCCCATGGCAAACACAGTGCGCCCGAAGTGCTCCAAGAACCATATCTCGAGGCGATCGACGTTCTCCTCTACAAGTTCGTGAGGTGGTGATTCCGGGCGACGTGGGTCTTGTGGGGTGTCTGATGGCTCCACAGCACACACACTGGTGGGCGAAAGGGGGCGCGGGAAGGTGTGATGGACCAGGCGAAGGGCCTTGCATGCCTTGAGCGATAGGTAGAGTTGTTGCACGCCTTCGGCTATGTAGATGCACTCTGTGGTGGAGACAGTCCCCACGGAGACCTGACATGTGATGGTTCCCAGGAGGCGCATGCTGCCCCCGGCAACGTGGGTGACTGCCGTGGGTGTAGCCTGGAGCTGACGTTGGGATATGCCGAGGTCCCCCAACAGTAGGCGACCCGCCACAGACACTTGCGCCCCAGTGTCCGCCACTGCTGTGTAGGGACACGTGGCGCGAGGGCGTGAGCAGCTGATCACCACGGGCAGCGACGCCGCCATCTCCACTCCTCCAACGATCACTGCACCGGAGGTAGGGGTGAAGTTCGAATGGTGGGCGGGCGGGCGAGCGCCGGCCTGGGGGATGAGGGCCGGACACAGGCGCCAGAAGTGCCCCTTCTGGCCGCAACAACGGCATGTCGCTGCAAACGCTCTGCACTGACGCCCACCTGTACACTCAGATTCACCGCATGCTGGGCACCGCCTGCGTCCCCGCCGGAATCCGTCTTGGCGGGTTTTTCCTTGTCCGCTAAGCCGGCGCGCGGGGCCCGACCTATGCGTAAGCGTGCGAGAGCACTCTCCCAACGTCTATTAGAGTGGTAAAGATTTGACCATGGAGATATAGAGGGTTTGATCAGGCGATGTTTATTGGCTGAGAAAGTGGTCCAGGAGGTAGGTGTGTCTAGAACTGTGTTGGTTGAGGTCATCACTGCTATAAAACCTTTTCCCACACTCTAGACATTCATGGTTCTTAACACCACTGTGTGTCAGGGTGTGTTTGGTGAGCTTACTCTTTGTAGTATATCTTTTCCCACACTCTAAACATTCATAATTCTTAACACCACTGTGTGTCAGGGTGTGTGTGGTGAGGTCACTCTTTCTAGCAAATCTTTTCCCACACTCTAGGCATTCATGGTTCTTAACACCACTGTGTGTCAGGGTGTGTTCGGTGAGGTTACTCTTTGTAGTAAATCTTTTCCCACACTCTAGGCATTCATGGTTCTTAACACCACTGTGTGTCAGGGTGTGTGTGGTGAGCTGACTCTTTTGAGTAAATCTTTTCCCACACTCTAAACATTCATAATTCATAACACCACTATGTGTCAGGGTGTGTGTGGTGAGTACACTCTTTGTAGTAAATCTTTTCCCACACTCTAAACATTCATAATTCTTGACACCACTGTGTGTCAGGGCATGTGTGGTGAGTACACTCTTTCTAGCAAATCTTTTCCCACACTCTAGGCATTCATGGTTCTTAACACCACTGTGTGTCAGGGTGTGTGTGGTGAGGTGACCCTTTCTAGCAAATCTTTTCCCACACTCTAAACATTCATAATTCTTAACACCACTGTGTGTCAGGGTGTGTTTGGTGAGGTCACTCTTTCCAGTAAATCTTTTCCCACACTCTAGGCATTCATGGTTCTTAACACCACTGTGTGTCAGGGTGTGTTCGGTGAGGGAACTCTTTGTAGCAAATCTTTTCCCACACTCTAGGCATTCATGGTTCTTAACACCACTGTGTGTCAGGGTGTGTGTGGCGAGGTTACTCTTTTCAGTAAATCTTTTCCCACACTCTAAGCATTCATAATTCTTAACACGTGGGTGTAAGTGTGTCAGGGTGTGTTTGGTGAGTTCACTCTTTGTAGTAAATCTTTTCCCACACTCTAAACATTCATAATTTTTGACGCCACTGTGTGTCAGGGTGTGTTTGGTGAGGTTACTCTTTTTAGCAAATCTTTTCCCACACTCTAAACATTCACAATTCTTGACACCACTGTGTTTCAGGGTGTGTTCGGTGAGGGAACCCTTTCTAGTAAATCTTTTCCCACACTCTAAACATTCATAATTTTTGACACCACTGTGTGTCAAGAAATGTTTCTAAAGGGTTTGACTCTTGCATTTGAATTTTTGTCACACTGTTTGGCACTTCAGCTCACTGTGTGCCTTGTGGCCTGAGCTGCCTGCCTCCAGGTGATTCTTGCCATCACCCCTGTGCCTCCCCACACCTGAGGCGGAACTGATCCTGCTGCTCCCGGCCACTCATGCTGCTGCCCGGCCCCACAGCCTCCACCGAAAGCAACACTATGGCCAGCACACGCGACGGCCGGGTCCTGCGGGAACCCTCGGGGATGCCGGAGCGAGCCGGGTCTTGGACTGTGAAACCCCAGCACCTGCAACAGTGGTGACAGTCAGCACACAGAGAGCCACGCGCTGCCTGACACTCTGCTCCTGCCTGCGGGGCCCACACCCTGCTTCCTGCCTCACTCACACCACACTTGGCAAGGCCTTCCTCCCATCCTCCTCCACACTGCCAAACATTATAAATCCGCCAAAAAGTTGTGTTGGGATAGATTGCATAGAGGGTAGAAGGTTAGTAAAAGACGTGCAGGACAAAATATTAGTCCTTCATAAGGTAGTGAGCGAGCTGTGGCCGGGGCGATAACACGAATCTTGAATCTCTGGTGATATTTTTGTAATTTGTTCATTTATAGCCATACTATGACACAGATGAAGACACAAAATGACATACTCTCCAGATAGCCCCTTCTAACTTTCCTGAAATCATGGATGTAGAAATGTAACTATTAACGCCACCACACGTCTGTAAACAGAAAAAAAAGTTGTCCTGGCGCCTTTAGTGTTATCTACGGTAGGGTTTAAAGGTTGGTTAATTTCTAGACCCATATTAGGTTAAGTTTCATTAAGACCTATAAGGTTAGGTTAAAATTTCATTAAGACCTATAAGGTTAGGTTAAGTTTTTATTAAGAACCTATAGGTTAGGTTAAGGTTTTTGTATTTTAGGGTTAAGGTTTAGGTTAGGTTCATTAAGACCTATAAGGTTAGGTTAGGTGTTGTGAAAGAGTGATAGCGAGTACTACAGGATAACGAGAACACTTACCTGCCGACCATTAATATGACTGTGGTCGCGGTGTGCAAGACCCTAGAACATTGGGTTTTAGCCAAACATGAGATGATTGATTAATGCCAAAAGGAAAATGGGCCAAACGGAGTCATAATTATGGCCTATGGCAAAGCATAATGAGGAGGGGGTCACAGAGAAGAGTGAAACCCGGGAGGGAAAGGGGGAAAAGGAAAGGACGTTTAGCATGGTTTGATCAAGGAAGGATGTTTATTTGTTGGGGAAGGAGATCATAAATTGGGAAATGGGTCAGGGGTGTGAGTAAGGAAAGTTTCTGCAAGGGCTGAACACTGTTGCTACTGAGCCTGATGAGGGTCTGGACTTACTGCAGATTCCTCAGAAGGAAGTGAAGTGTTGTCAGGTGCACTCCTGTCACTGTCAGGTGTGCTCCTCTCACTGTCAGATGTGCTGCTCTCACTGTCAGATGCGCTCCTCTCGCTGTCAGAAGCGGTCCTCTCACTGTCAGATGCACTCCTGTCACTGTCAGATCCGCTCCTGTCACTGGCCAAGGCGTCCTCTTCAGGGGTCCCAGATGTCAGTACAGCAACAGTAGGAGCAGTGTCTAGAGTGTGGGCAGCAGCATGGCGTTGTGCTACATCTAAGGAACAAGCTTGGTTATAAGCACTTTGTAGGTCCAAAGTGTTACTCTCCAAGAGGCGCTGACGTATCAGCGGCGAAACAATACCATTAGTGAAAGCGTCGCGAATCAATTCTACGCGATACTGTTCCGCACTCACAACTTTTAGGCTGCAATCCTTACTTAACCGCCCCAGGTCTCTCATAAATTCACCTAACGACTCCCCCGGCTGCTGCTGCCTGGTTGTAAGTAAGTGTCGAGCAAATATTTCATTGGGAGTCTTAACATACAATTTCTGTAAAGTAGTTATAGCCGTATCAAAGTCTTCACACTCTTCAATGTATTCAAACACATTAAGGGTGACACAGTTCAGTAGAGTGTTGAATTTGTTTGCTGCCTTACTCCCGCCCTGCTCAATAAAGTGTGTGAATGTTCTGTGCCAGTGTCGCCACTCCTCGGCAGCGGTGGGAGAGCTGGGGTCCACATCCAGGCGTGCAAGCGGCAGCACCACCGCCATACTTGTGGATCAGTTCAATCAAGTGTTGTGACGTGAACACACTTGGCTGCTGTTCTATGGTACAGTCTGGAACAAAACATGACACGTCTTAGTGACACAGCAGCTACTGTAGTGTTACAGTATTATATGAAAACTAAGTACCCTACCGTAGATAACACTAAAGTCGCCAGGACAACTTTTTTTTCTGTTTACAGACGTGTGGTGGCATTAATACCCACTTACATTTCTACATCCATTTTCTACATCCATGATTTTAGGAAAGTTAGAAGGGGCTATCTGGAGTTTGTGTCATTTTGTGTCATATTTATATGTGTTATAAAATAGGTTATAAATGAACAAATTACTAAAATATCACCAGAGTGACTACCAACAATAAGGTCGCCAGTTAGTGTTTAGTGTCCTCCCGCCGTCGTCGTCGCCCGAAAAAACCCCAGTAAAATTCTAGTGTTTGCCCATACTCTCCCACTTACCCCAAACAAGCTTGGGGACCTGTGGGAATGCGGGGTTTTCGGGTGGGGAGCAAATAAAGTGTCGGAAACACGTAATTTAAGTTGTGTAGGGGGGTAAAATTCCCTAGATCTAGGGTAATTTTCTTATCTCTACAGAAATTTGCCTAACCTAGCTGGGGGCTTGACCCACCGATGACCTAACCTAACCAAATCTAACCTAAGCTAACCTAACCTACTCTAACCTAATCAAATCTACCCTAACCTAAACAAATCTAACCTAACCTCCTAGCGGGGGGTTGGGGGGTTCTCGACATCATTCTGTGAGGATCGTCAGGTGCACACGTCTTTGGACTCAGAAGAAATCCAATGAATATTCTCTAGATCTAGGGAATGTTTACAACACCCCTAACTCACAAACCATGTGGTTGCGACGCATCTTTTGTAGCCCAGCCAAATATCCTGCATTCCCCAGGTCCCCAAGCTTGTTTTTGGGGAGAGGGGGAGTATGGCCAAACACTAGATTAATACTCAAGTTGCAACCAGAACTACGATGGGTCAATTTATAGTTTCACCCAACCAACGATTTTCTGATGCACTTTGTTTTTCTGTGTTTTTAATGAATCTGCTAACCGTTTCCGTCGCATTTTTTTTTTTTTTGCAAAAATGACAAAAAAGAAAAAAACTAAACCTAACCTAACCTTTACCTAACTAAAAAAACAAAAACAAAAAACTTATCTACCTTATAAAAAAAAAAAAAAAAAAAAAAAAAAAAAAAAAAAAAAAATAATAATAATAATAATTGCGACAGAAACGGTTAGCAGATTCATTCAAAACACATAAAAACACACCAGAAAAACATAAGGCGCATCAGAAAATCGTTGGTTGGGTGAAACTATAAATTATCCCTACGATGTTACGTCAACATGAATCAAAATATGAGTAATAAAACGCATGAAACATTAGTACAACTCACAACACGATCTGATAGAAGTTTTTAAGTGGATAAAGGGATGATACAATAAAGGCGATGTAGGAAAAGTTCTTAAGGTTAGTAAGCAGGGTAGAACAAGAAGTAACGGATTCAAGCTGGAAAAAGGTGGGTTTATTAATGAAATAGGGAGAAACTGGTTCACAAATAGGGTGGTGAATGATTGGCATGGACTCTGTAGACAGGTAGTTTGTGGAGTCATTAGGGAGCTTTAAAAGGAGGCTGGACAGTGTTATGGATGGGTATGAAAGGTGGATGTAGGTAGTGTTAGGTAACAGGAACTACCTAGTGTAGGTCTCCCAGCCTCTTGTAGCTTCCTTATATTACTATGTTCTTATGTAGCACTGCCAACACCACCATTTGCCAGGCCCAGCAGCCACTGCCAGACACCGTTCCAATAATTCCCTCACCAAGCAGCGCGACCCTAAACTCGACACAAAACAAACAGTCTTTGAAAATTAATGTACCTTCATCAAGAAACAACAAACAGACCAAAGACAAACTTAAAACTATACTATGAAATGTCACGACTCATAAAAAAATAGGAACTACAACTAAAGGCGTATTTTGTCCATGCCCTTGGAAGTAAAATTTTACTTATTTAAGCTCCGCCCACTTATATTTTACTCTTTTGCGTGCATAGAAAACTGAGCAGATACACTTATTTTAGGTCCCCTTAGAGCTAGTGCACTAAGCTATAGGATAGGAAAGATCGCTACCCAGGGCAAACCCTGGGTATACAGGCAACCATTCCAACATCTGATAATACATTACCAGGCTACACTTAGATAATCTGAAAAAGAAACATACGTCTGGCAACGCCGTGCCATTGGACCGCGGCCGGCTGTCCGCCAGCCGTAACGGAGCTATCATTCTTCTCTTTGCCTTCATCACATCAACACCTGCTCTTCTATCAACACGTGTTGTTTGTATTCAGGCCATATGGTAAGCACCTGCTGTTTTTTCGTGTTTTACGTGGGTGTGTGTGAAGTTTTTACCCATTCATGCTTCGTATTCCTTCTGTAAGGTTTTACGGGGATGAGTGTAGCTTATTACTTTACCTGGCCGGTGCCATNCGTCACCGCAGAGTTTTTCGTCCGTTCTCTGCTCTGTTCCGACTTCTTCGCTCACCCTCGCGAGTGAGCTTCATGTTAAATTACTTGACAGTTTTCCCGTTTTTTCTCTTGTTCACGCCCCCCTAGGTAATCATCCATGCCCCCCATGTTAAGAACCGCTGTTCTAATCATTAGTAACATAAAAGATTCGTAATAACATAGTGTGCAATAGAAAAATCTCGTTTTCTGCAAGACCATAACCGGGTGAAGTGTAAGAAAACGAATATTCCAGCGAAGTAGCGATGGGTGACGCTGTTATATATGTGACGCGCTTCATTCTGTGTACACGTGCAGGAGGGTTTAGAAGTGCCAGGCTGGGCTGCTCCACTGCCGGATTCTTGGAAGGGAGGGCACCGAGGTCATAGCCTCCCAAAAATGGAAACATCATGTAGCTTAACCTCCCAAACGTGGAATATGATTATGTACAAATATATATATTTTTCTATATTAAGACTTGATACTTACTTGATACTTGATGTTGTTTAGAGGATAATTCCTCAGAGCCGTAGTGTTCTACCGCTGCAGCCGGTCCTAGCGTCCCTAAACTGTAGGTTCACTTGGTCCAATAAGGAGTTTTGGGTGCTCTACATAGCGAAGTGTAACCCGGTACTGGTGGTTCGTCAGGGACTGTCCACAGGTATTCGTCCAGTTGGGAATTTAACTTCTCTAACGGGCAGCCGGTGATGTCTCGGATGTTTCTTGGGAGGCTGTTGAAGGCTCTTGGGCCACTGTAGGGTAGGCTGGCTGATAGAAGAGTCTTGATTCTTGCCGGGGCTTGAGTTGATGGGGCTTTCCTGAAGCATTTCCGACCTGTCCTCTCATTTATGTAAGCATCCACTTTGTTGATGTTGGAGGGGTTGGGTACTTTTTCTTCTAGGATCTTCCAGATGTATTTGGTGGAATATCTCTCTCTGCGTCGTTGCTGGGAATATAGTCCTAGTCTTTTCAGTCTTTCCCAGTAGGAGAGTTCTTTCATCCCTCTTATTTGCCTTGTGAATGACCGTTGGACCGACTCAAGGGCCTGGATATCCATAGCCTTGTGGGGAGACCATAGTTGACTGCAGTAGTCCAGGATGGGCTGGACTAGTGCTTTCCATAGAGTCATCATACACTCTTTTTCCCGGGAGTAGAAGGTTCTAAGTATCCACCCTGCAATCCTTCTAGCTTTCTTGATGGTCTCTTCGATGTGGTGTTGGAAGGTGCCATCAGCATTGAGGTGAATGCCCAGACATTTTACATGTGGGCTAGTGGTTATCACTTTTTTTCACAGTTGTTATCACAAGAAAGTTAGAGAAAAACAATATAGATCTATATCTTGTTATATTAAGAGTGTGATAGAAAAAAATATATATATTTTGTTATATTAAGACAGTTAGAGAGTTTTATTTTATTTTGTTATATTAAGACAGTTAGAGAATTTTATTTTATTTTGTTATATTAAGACAGTTAGATAATTTTATTTTATTTTATTATATTAAGACAGAAAAAACATATATATTTTGTTATATTAAGACAGTTAGAGAAAAAATATATATTTTGTTATATTAAGACAGTTAGAGAACTACTACTTATTTATATGTACATTTTAATCCGGGAACATTTGCCTTAACACACAAAAGGTCTATATTTTGTGATGCTGATGCTCTGGATCATTGTTTTAGCCAGTTTTTATTATCATACTATTAATAGTTAATATTGCTAAAAAATAGCTTACTGTGCTAAAAGGATATGCTACCGTACAACTATACTGGACGATTTAATGCAGTTTATTATACTAGGTAGATTATATTAGGCCAGTGGTTCTTCACCTGGGGGGCGTGCGTAATTACCTGGGGGGGCGTGAGTCCAAGAGAAAAAAGGAAGAACTGTCAAGTATTTAACTGTAAGCTCGGCCTTCGCTTTAACATGACGCTCGCTCGCGAAAACCCAGGGTGAGTCAGGGGGTCAGGGTGGCATGGTTGGTAGAGTCGTGAGCCTGCGTGCAGAGTCCCTGCATTCGGTCAGCGGTTCGAGTCCACCAAGTTCGTCCTGGCGTGGTGGCGCTTTGTATAGTCACTAACCTTGTAGTTGGTACTTGCAATGTGTCTAGATAGGATCAAAGTATCTTATCGCTCGCGAGGGTGAGCAAAGAAAGTTGGTACAAAGCAAGTGTGGCTGAAAAACTCTGCGGTGACGCCGTGCCAGATTTCACTATCTCCGTATACTTTTATACAATATTATTCTTTGTTACTATTATTACTATTATTATTATTGTTATTATTATCATCAGCATTATTATCGTTACCATTATTATTATTGTTATTATTATTGTAATTGTTATTATTATTATTTTTATTATTATGGTTATTGTAAATTATAATTATCATTATTATTACTCTTATTATTATTTTATCAAAATTACTTTTATTACTATCATCATTATAAGTATCATTATTCTTTGTATTATTATATCATTATCTTTATTAATATTTTTATTATTATTACTATTTATAATATTATCAATATCATTATCAGTAAATATTGTTATTATTCCCCCTACCCCCAAAAAAGAATACCTTCCCTAAGACTCGCCCCCCCCCCCTCTCTCTCTCTCTCTCTCTCCTCTCTCTCCATCTCTTCTCTCTCTCCTCTCTCTCTCGCTCTCTCTCTCTCTCTCTCTCTCTCGCCTCTCCCTCCTCTTCTCTCTCTCTCCTCTCTCTCTCTCTCTCTCTCTCGTCTCTCCTCTCTCTCTCTCTCTCCTCTCTCTCTCTCTCTCTCTCTCTCCTCTCTCTCTCTCTCTCTCTCTCTCTCTCTCTCTCCTCTCTCTCTCTCTCTCTCTCTCTCTCTCTCTCTCTCTCGCTCTCTCTCTCTCTCTCTCTCTCCTCTCCTCTCCTCTCTCTCTCTCTCTCTCTCTCTCTCTCTCTCTCTCTCTCTCTCTCTCTCTCTCTCTCTCTCTCTCTCTCTCTCTCTCTCTCTCCCCCTCCCTCCCTCCCTCCCTCCCTCTAGCGCCTCAGCAAATCTTTTGATGGGGATGAGGAGCGATGATAACTCAATTTTCAACGCATCATAACTTTAGTCAGTCGTGAGAAGGATCCTTTTTATCTCCTTAACCCACACACCGAGGCAAGATAGATTTTACATTGGTCTTACAATATTACTACAGTTGAAGGAAATGATATCAGGTCATCACTAAATCTCCTACATCAATATTGTCCTATTTATATGAACGTTATTTATCGTTGAATTCTTAGATACATTCATTTGTTTTCCTATCGACTTGTACATGTACGCTATGTTCTCTGCAAGACAAGACGAGATGAGAGACGATGATGGATTGATTGTGTTAGTGTGTCGAAAAGAATGATTATAGTTCTAACTTTATATCATTCGTCATTGCAGTTCTTGTTGTTGTTATTGTTGTTGTTGTTGTTGTTGTTGTTGTTGTTGTTGTTGTTGTTGTTGTTGTTGTTGTTGTTGTTGTTGTTGTTGTTGTTGTTGTTGTTGTTGTTGTTGTTGTTGTTGTTGTTGTTGTTAGTCTTTTCCTTCTCTTTTTCCTCATTATCATTTGTTACTCCTCTTCTTCTTATCACCATCACTAGTCCATTCCAGTCGTACTCTCTCTCT
This sequence comes from Chionoecetes opilio, assembly GCA_016584305.1. NCBI lineage: Eukaryota > Metazoa > Arthropoda > Malacostraca > Decapoda > Majidae > Chionoecetes > Chionoecetes opilio. Next base: position 68,565 of record JACEEZ010016061.1, read on the forward strand.
CTCTCTCTCTTTTCTCCTTTTTTTTTTTCTCTCTCTCTCTCTCTCTCTCTCTCTCTCCTCTCTCTCTTCTCTCTCTCTCTCTCATGCTCTCTCATCCTCTCTCTCTCTCTCTCTCTCCTCTCTCTCTCTCTCTCGTCATCCTCTCTCGGCTCTCTCTCTCTTCTCTCGGCCCTCTCTCTCTCTCTCTCGTTCGTGTCTCTCTCTCTGCTCTCGCTCTCTCTCATCTTTCTCTTCTCTCTCTGAACAATGTGCATCTATTTCTCTAAAGGTACAGTACTTAAGCTAGCAATAAGCATCATTTATTCACGCGTCCGCTTCCTTCTCCTTTACCTACTTAATATACTACCTTACTTATTTGCTTCCTTAATTATTTGCTTTACTTTATTATTTGTTTCTTACTTAATTTATTTGCTTACTAACTTACTTCTTACCATAACTTTACTTACTTGTTATTACTTACATACTTGGCTGTAACTGTGTATTATAAAGGCTTTTCAGGCAGCCTTCCATCCTCTCCTAACCATACTCCCTTTCATCAGATACCGTAGAACTAAACGAGGCATTGATAAATAACCCAAAACTCGGTCAAAGTAGAGTAGGTGAGTAGCTGTCCAGTCATAGTACATTACACACGTAACATAATTCACACCCTGACCTACGGAGGAAAAAAGGAAACACTACACCCAAGGGTACAATGATATAACACGTGTTATATATATTCATTCGTTCCTCCGCGCACTGAGACCGTGGCATTAACATATTTATTGTTCCAATTCCTCATATTTCATTCACCGTCCCATACGTTTTTTATTTAGACGCGGGGCGGGCGAGACTGTGTTGGTGCGCGAAGGGTGAAGATGAGACAGGTTGTTTGGTGTGTTAGTTGTGTTAGG